>CATIWM010406124.1:0-17410 GCA_949671775.1 Mallotus repandus | reverse complement strand
TAGGTTGTTAGATAGTTCACTTGTCTTATTAATTAGAACATCCATATCTAATTGTGGCGACTTCCTGATAGCTAGAGTTCTTAGTTGTTAGATAATTAAGGGTTCTAGTTTCCACTCAACTTGTTTCTTGGACGATCTAAGATGTGGGTATTAATAGATTGTTGTGGGTTTTGCTTGTTAGATAAGCCTAGTTCGCATCATTCTAAGCTGGTGAAATGCTTTTAAGCAGATGAAATGCTACTAAGCAGATGAAAAATGTTACTAAGCATATAAGATGCTTCTAAGCAGATGAAATGCTACTAAGCAGATGAAAAATGCTTCTAAGTAGATAAAAATGCTTCTAAGCAGATAAAATACTTCTAAGCGAATAAAAATACTACTGAGAAGTGATGATGCAGTAATAATACAGTAATGATGTCATCATTTATCGTGTTTCTAGCATGATTTCATGATCTGATGATATGATAATTGCAAATGCGACTTGCTTGTGTCACTTGTGTTTTATCTTTCTCTTTCACTGAATAGTGATATGTCTTTCTGAGATAGTGATGTCAAATGCAGTGTCCTAAAACATACAATGCTCATTTTTGCGCAATTCATGTGCATTTTTTATGCATTTTTTTGGTAAAATGCAAGTTTGGGACCCTGGGAGTGCATTTCCGGGGGTCTTGGGGTGTGCGTGTGTGAGTTTCAGAGTGCATGAGGTTCAAAAGAGCGCGTGATCACTTGTTTGGGGCACGTTCTTACACATGATCACACAAGGGTGCATGATCACGTGCTAGGCGTGTGGTCATGCACTCCGAGGTGTGCCCAACATCTATAAAATGAACTCATTTTCGAGTTCAGAGTTTTACTTGTTCTTCGACCTTTTATAAGCCATTTTTGAGGTTTTTGGAGTGCTTTTCTTTTGTCGTTATTCTATTACTTTGCATAGTGTGGGAATTATGGACTTCCCTCCTATTCCTGAGGATCTTGGTGACTTTGGCGGTGTGAATATTGCTTCTTTTTGTTTTGACGAGTTCATTTTAGAGGATAAGGCGGTTCTTGGATAGACTGGTGTAGGGACCTCTACTGTTGGAGCTACACAGGCTACTGGGACCAGTGGCAAAGCCTCTTCTCATCCACCTTGACTTTCCCAAGGAGATTCGATTCCAGTTGTCTATAGCCTGGAGACCCATGCTTGAACTATTCATAATCGTCCAGTTAGTTCACTCACTTAGCTCTTGCTGTAGTTTAGCTTTCTGCCTTATCACTTACTGTATGCATTGCTCTGGTTATAGCGTTTATTATCTGTGTAGCTCTAGCTATCTAATTTTACTATCTACTTAGCTCTAGTTGTCTGATTTTAGCACTTCCTGTTTGTGTAGGTATGGCTGTTTGATTTTACTGTTTGTGTAGTTCTGGCTGACTGCTTTTAGCACTTGTTGTATGTGTTTGATTTTAGTACTTGCTGTCTGTATAGCTTTAGTTGTCAGATTTTAGCTCTTGCTATCTATGTAGCTCTAGCTGACATGTATTTTAGCTCTTGCTTTCTGTGTAGCTTTAGCTGTCTAATTTTAGCACTTGTTGTCTGTGTAGCTCTAACTGTATTGGTATTAGCACTTGTTGTGTAGCTCTAGCTTTCTGATGTTAGCACTTGCTGTCTGTGTAGCTCTAGCCGACTTGGTGTTACCACTTGCTGTATAGCTCTAGCTGTCTGATGTTAGCACTTGTTGTATTCTAGCTTTTGATGTAGTTTAGCACTTGCTGTAATTTAGCTCTTGTCGTAGTGTAGCTCTTACTGTAGAGTAGCTCTTGCTGTAGAGTAGCTCTTGCTGTAGTGTAGCTCTCACTATAGTGTAGCTCTTGTTGTTGTTTAGCTCTTGTTGTAGTGTAGCTCTTGCTGTTGTTTAGCTCTTGCTATAGTTTAGCTTTTGTTGTAATTTAGCTCTTACTGTGGTTTAGCTTTTGCTATTGTTTAGCTCTTACTGTTGTTTTCTTGCAAAGATCATGAAAAAATGTTTTAGTATCTGATGAATGTTATAATTGATTTATCTGTTGGTTGTAGTCCTTTGGGCCTGTTATTCAACTGCCTAGTAGCTTTAATAAGGTTAGCTTGTACTATCAGGGTCTTTCTCCATGTGTGAAGCAGATGGTCGCTGGGAAGGGCTTTGATGGCATTATTTCTGCTCTTACTTACGGCTTATATGCATATAGTTAGGCCGTAATGTGTGCTCTCATTGAGCAATGGATGGATACTACCCACACCTTTCATTTGCCATTCGGGAAGATGACTATCACTCCGCTTGATTTTGCAGCCATTACGGGGCTGAGTTTTTCTGAGGAGCCTATCGCTTTTAGCAGTGAGGGGTGTAGTTCTGTTGTTATGAAAAATAGATGGCTAAAGGATCTGTTCGGTATTACTGCTTTTGTGAAGTCTGGTTGCTCCTCTTTGATCCAGTATACGTAGCTTGTAGAGAAGGTTAGATTGGAGCATGATGCTAGTTGTGTTAACTCGGAGCAGTTGGCCAGATATTTCTTATTCTACCTACTGAGTGCTATTATCTTTCCAAATGCCTTCGATACTAGCTTCTTGCAGCTATTACATGTTCTGAGGAACTTGAGGGATCTGCAGAAGTATAGTTGGGGCACAACCGCTTTTGCTCACATGTATTTTGGCCAGGATGTAGCTTGTAGAGGATGCTCGCGCTTTTATAGCTACTTGTTTGTGCTAGATGTGAGTGTGGTCTTTTGCTTTTGGATTATTTCATTTTTGAGTGTTCTGATTCCTTTCTTTTGACAAGTTTGGGCTTATGAGTTTGGGGTGCTTCCTCGTCCCACTATTAAGCCCTTGCCTGAGAGTGGCTTTCTACGTCTTCATCGATGGATTAGGAAGACTTCTGGTTTGATCAAGAGTCCTGCAGAGGCGAAGGGTTTGTTGAGTAGGCTGGCCCACAGTCAGGTATGGTGCATTTTGATTTCGCTTTCTCATTCTTTGACAATCTTTTGCTTATATATCTCTCAGACATATTTTTCCTTGCTAGTGGATGGAGCATCAAGACTGGTCGATTGAGATGGGGGTGGCTTGGCGCCTGACACAGAGGAGGGTCTTGTTGTCTGGCCTCGTTGACAAGGTGTGGTACCTGGGTGAGCAAGTCTATCGCTGGTGGGATGGACCATTCATGAGTAGAGTTCCAGTTGCGCTCCCCTAAGAGACATATTTTGGGGTCGAGAGCTTGTTGGAGAGGAGCTCGACGGAGTTGAGAGAGGGTATCCTTTTGAGGATTTCTTAGAGGGAGCTCATTTTTCTTATATAATGACCTTGGTGCCACAGTTGATCAATGTTATGGCTAGTGAACTACATCCTCCGCCTCCTCAGGTGGATCCTTTATAGCCTTTGGGTTCTAGAGCTGGGACTTCGCGGGCATCTCAAGGCCATTCTGCTTCTAGGGTAGCGTCTTCTGATCCACTATATTTCTGAGTTGTGTCTTTTTTCTCTATTTTTGATATAAGCATGTAACAAACTTTATTAGTATTAAACTGTAAATGACATGAGTTATGAGAGTTTATCTGTAGCGTTATGGATGTCGTTGAAGGAGATCAGATGAGGAGAGTGGCCCATAGATTGAGGGGATGGCACATGCCAGTAGTGTGGGATCTAGTGGTGCTGTTCGTGGTGATTTTATGAGTGTGGCACCTCCAATGTTGTACAGGCTATCAGTTACAGGAGTAGGAGCACGTTTCTCTTTGCCTTGAGCGAGTACACCACCGTCGGATGTAGTGCCTGCAGACGCTACTCATGTTAGTCTTTTGAGTCAACGAGGATTTTCTCTTTCCTTAATTTGTATGTCATTTGATTTCTTTTACTTTGTAGGTGCCTATTTCCACTGCTCATTCTTGGTATATTGCTATGATTAGCGCACAGGAGTATTTTATGGAGTTTTTAGTGCACAGAGCGTACTGCCTTCTTCTTTTATTGATTTGTACCTATTTTGTGCGGATGCATGTGTTTTTATGAATGTATGAGATGTGATTCATGATGTTTATCTAATGCAGAGTGAGTATATTCACGCTAGTCGTGAGTGGGAGAGGGAGCAAGTGTCTTATCGTGAGTAGATCGATCAACTGCATGTGCAACTTGCAACTTTTGAGATGGATGTAGAGGATGTAGAGCTTGACTTGGATGACGTAAATGCCTGAGTGGATTTAGATGCTATTCTTGATGACACCTATAACCGATGTAGTTATTTTTAGGAGGCTAGGTATAGGCTTTTGGCTGTGGTTGTTCAGTGTTACATTATTTTTCCAAGGTTATGAACTCAGGGTGTTGTATCTTGGGCATTTGTCTCGTATGTTGTATTTTGCACTGGTGGCTATTGTTATTGTACTCGGGATTGACTAACTTGTATGTTCTTGATTGTAACATTTGCTTGTGACTATTTTGTCTGATTGTTTTGCTTTGTCTACTTCTTTATTTTATTTTATTCCATCTTTTGCATAGGGCATCTCTTTTCAGAGTTCTTCGTGCCTATCTGGGTATTTTTTTTCTTTTTCTTCCCTCTTTTGCCTAGGGTGTCTCTTTTTAGAGCTCTTTGCACCTAGTTGGGCTTTTTTTTAGGTTTGACGATAATGGCTGATAATCTAGAGGAGAGATAATGAACTAGGTAAAAATTGCAAGCATGTAATGAAAATATACAAATTGTACTTAGCATATTCGAATAATTCAGATGATGATGATGTATTGCATTTCCTCAAATGTACTTATATGATTTGATAAGAATTTGCATATTTGTTGAAAACATTTAAGAAAAGCACAGTACCCTTGTCCTTAGTCAGCCTTTTAGGTTTTCTAACTAAGTATTTTCTCTCGGTTTCCCTAACTTTTGCCTAGGCTGCCCTTTTGGGTTTTCAACCTAGAGGAAAATCCCCTATTTTTTGCCTGAGCTGCCTTTTTTTGATTTTCAACTCAGCAGGTTTTTTTTTTTGTATTTGCTCTAGATATAGTACTTCTTCAAGCGGTCTATGTTGGTAGGCTTAGAGAACTCATTTCCTTCAGAATCTATTAGCTTGACAGCTCCTCTTGATAGCATAGTTTTGACCATATATGGGCCTTCCCAGTTTGGCCTAAATTTCCCACTAGGGTCTGAGACATTCTGTTTGGCTTGCTTTAGCACCTAGTCTCCTACTTTCAAACTCTTGTGTTTAACTTTCTTGTTGAAGGCTCTAGCCAGTCAAGCTTGATATAGCTGCGTATGATATAGTGCTTTAAGTCTGTGATTGTCTAGAGTAGTGAGGCTATCATGCCTTTATTGAGCCCATTGTGCTTTGGGTAGTTCAGATTCAATTGCTATTCGCAGTGATTTGATTTCTATTTCCACTGGGAGTACTACTTTGAATCCGTATACTAATGAGAAAGGAGTGGCGCCTATTGAAGTTCCGACTATTGTTTTATATCCCCATAATGCGTATGGTAGTCTATCTGCCCAATCACGGTAAGTCTGAGTCATCTTTGACAATATCTTTTTAATGTTTTTGTTTGCAGCTTTGACCCCTCCGTTTGCTTGTGGACGGTAAAGTGAGGATTTTTGATGTTCCACCTTATGACTCCTTAGTAATTCCTTCATTCCCTTTTGAACTTAACACCATTATCTAAAACTATATGATGGGGAATACCATATTGGCAGAATAGGTTTTTTCTGATGAACCTTACTACTTGTTTTGCTCCAATTTTTTGTATGATTCTGCTTCGACCCATTTTGTGAAGTAGTCGATTGCTACTAGGATAAACCTATTTCCGTTCGAGGCTGTTGGGTGAATTTCTTTGATTATGTCTAACCACCAAACTGAGAAGGATCATGGAGAATAGATAGAGTGTAGCTCTGTTGGGGGAAGATGGCTGATGTCCCCGTGAATTTGGCACTTGTGGCACTTTCTTATAAATTTGATGCATTCTTCCATCATCATCATCTAAAAGAACCCTTGTCTCATTAACTTCTTAGCTAGGATGGCGCCATTCATATGCGGACCACAGACACCCTCGTGTACTTCTTTCATTGCTCTAGCAGCTTCAGTCTCATCCAAACATTTGAGTTGTATCCCGCCTAAAGTTCTTCTGTATAATACACCCTAATATAATGTGAATTTTGATGCCAGTTGTTGGATGACTGCCTTATCCTATTTGACTGCCTTCTCTTAGTGAGGTATTGCTGTATATCGTAGAACCAGGGTTTGTTGTCTGCTTTCATTTTTACTATTCTGATGCATTTATGGCTAAGTTGCTCTTATTTGAGTAGGATTAGAGGCTTCATGGGCATTTTGGCCGATCCTTCCCATACTGATGCTAGGGAAGCATGTGCATCCGCCATTTGGTTATGGTTTCTAGGGAGATGGATGAATTTGCATTTTTGGAAGCATAAGGCAAGCTGCTATAGGTGGCTCAGATATAGCATCAAGTGTTATTCTTTCAGTTCCCATTCTTCTATTGTTTAATTGATTACCAACATGAATCCCCAAATATTTCGACCTCTGTCACTCCCAAAGCTATCAAATCTTCCATGCCAAGTGCGCGTGCTTCATAGTCTACCTCATTGTTCGTAACCCTGAATGCTAGCTTCTTAGCAATCGGCACCACTTCACCTTCTGGTGTTAGGAGTATGACCCCGACTCCTGCTCCGAATTAATTGACTGCCCCGTCGAAGTACATACGACATCCCTGCACCTCGATGGCCGTATTGAGGTCATATGGGAAGTCTAGTTGAATTTCTTCTGAATCTGAAATCGGGTTGAGGGCTAGGAATTCAGCGTCTACTCTCCCTTTCACCATCTTCTTAGTCAGATACTGCACATTAAATTCTGTGAGTAAAACGAGCCATTTGGCGAGTTTTCCCACTAGGGACGGAGCTTCGTAGAGATGTTTCATAGGATCCATTTTGGACATAACTTGAATCTTGTATGATTAAAAGTAGTGTCTGAGCTTCTTCATTGCCCAAACTATTACTAGACATATCTGTTCGACTTGACTGTACTTTTCCTCATAAGGCAACATTTTGTTGCTTAGGTAGTAAACTGCATGTTCTGCTTTTCCTTCTCCCTCTTGGGCTAGTATTTCACCAATTACATTCCTTTCAATGGCTAGGTACAAGGTTAATGGTAACCCCGACTTGGGTGGTTTTAGAACTAGTGGATTGGCAAGGTAGTTTATGATTTTGTCGAATGCTAGCTGACACTGTTTGTTCCATATTACTGGTTGATCTTTTCTAAGTAGCTTGAAAATGGGCTCACAAACTGCTGTTAACTTGGCGATGAACCTGCTTATGAATTGTGGCTTCCTTAGAAACCCTCTAATTTCTTTCTCTGTTTTTGGCACTAGCATTTCTCTGATCACTTTTGCTTTATCTGGATCTACTTCAATTCCATTCTGGTTAATAATATATCCCAACATCTTGCTTAAAGTCACCTCAAATACACACTTTTTGGGATTAAGCCTAAGGCTGTATTTTTCAACCCTTCTGACGAATTTCTCGAGAGCAGTTGGGTGCCTTTCTCTAGTTTTGGACTTAACCATCATGTCATCTACGTACACTTCAACCTCTTTATGTATCATGTCGTGAAACATAGTTGTTGCCATTCTTTGGTAGGTTGCACCTGCATTTTTTAGACCGAAAGGCATCACCCTATAGCAGTAAGTACCCCATTTTGTTATGAAGGACGTCTTTACTTTGTTAATGATGGCCATCAAAATCTGATTGTATCCAGAAAGTCCATCCATAAAGGAATACGTTGCGTAAGAGGCAGCGTTGTCTATCAACACATCTATGTGAGGCAACGGGAAGTAATCCTCTGGGCATGGTTTATTTAGATCTCTATAGTCAACACAAATTCTGACCCTTTCATCTTTCTTTGGCACTGGCACGACATTTGCTAACCACTCCAGATAATCTACCACCTCTAGGAACTTAGCCTTGATATGCTTTTCAATGTCTTCTTTTACCAATTGGGCCTATTCTGGTCTGAGTCTTCTTAGCTTCTGCTTTACTAGTTTACACCATTCTTTAGTGGGAATGTAATGTTGAGCAATATCTCTATCGATGCCGGCCATATCTTCATATGTCCAAGCAAATACTTTTGAATACTTTATTAATATTTTTTTAAATTCTCTCCTCTCTTCAGGTCTAACATCTTTCAAAATATATAAAATGCATGGATCATTTTCTGTGCCAATGTTAAATGGTTCAGTGCATGTGGAATGAATGTCGAATATGCAAGTATTTTGATCAATGCAATGCACACTACCATTAGAAAAGGACATTGAACAAGTAAGCAAATTTTGGTTTCATTGCATTAACTTTAAAGTTCGTTACATCATCTGTTTTGAATAAAGCAAAACTACAAAGATCATCTCCAGTAGCAGTGTCTTCAACAAAATGTCGTCAATGCTTAATTCAAGGATGGCAACAACTTCCTCATTGTTGAGGGTCTTAGTATTGGATTCTAATCCTAAATTCTTCATCAGTTCATTAATATCAGTCTCAGTGATATCTTCTGGCGGGCGTTTTCCCTTAGCAGAGTCAATAACATCTTTGAAGATTTCAAAGCCAGGTTTCTCAACCCCTTCATTTTCCTACTTCTTAGTCTGTCCCTGGTAGATTTCAGTTGAGTCTCCTGGAATAAAAGAGGTGGACTTCTTAGTTCTAGTGTCCTTCTTAGGATCATACCCCAGGCCCTCTCTGCTGGTTTATGCTAAAAAATCAGGGAATTCTGTGACTCCAATGTACCTTACACCCAGTCCAGTTTCGGGTAGGTATTGCATCTTTTTCATCATTGCAGCAACCTTTGGGTCGACCTAATCTTCGTGGATTATAAAGATCTGGAAGCCTGGTGGCACTATGTTCAAGAAAATGATGATGTTGTTGGTTTCAGCCAGAATGGTGATAACTTTGTCTTTGAGCAGGAATTTGATCTTCTGGTATATGGTAGAAGGTATGCCTCCTAATGGATGGAACCAAGGTCTTCCCAATAGCAGGGCAAAAGTTAGAGGGATGTTTAGGACAGTGAACTCTACTACTGATTCAACATCCCCCACAGTGACAACTGCTTTGAAAGTCCCTACTACTGGCTTCTTAGAGTCATCATAAGCTCAAATAATTGTGTTAGATTCCTTTAGGTCTTTAACATTCATTATGTCTTTGTGCAACAGCCTCAGAGGACAAACATTAATGGCAAATCCATCATCCACTATAACACATGAGGTCTTTTTAGATATGACTATTGCCTGTAATAGAGGATGATTATGGACCCTTCCTTCAGGAGGCAGATCTTCATCTGAGAAGGTGATTGTATTAGAAGGGGCTTTCATTAGAGAAGCTATCATTTTGCAAGGCGAAGCATCGGTGGTGATCTTTGCATCATCAATAGCCTTGACTAGAGCGTCTCTGTGCTTCTTAGAGGCCATGAGCAAATCCCAAATACTGGCTTGTGCCTGAGTTTTCTTAAGTTGCTTAAGAACTTGATCATCTTCTTCCTTAGTTGGAGCCACGTCACTTGACATTTCTTTCCCTTTGGAGACATCCTTTTCCTTTTTAGGAGGTTGGTAGACTCTTCCGCTGTGAGTTATGTGGTTAATTAAGGGTAAAGGCTTTTTAGCTATCTGCTTCTTGCTATATGGTGTCTCTTGACTAGTTACTTTTACATTATTGCCCTTGTTCTAGACAATGATCTCAGAGTCGTCGTGTTCTTGGGTATTTGGGCCTTTTTTAACTTCTTCATTAGAGTCGCACCAAATGTCAATTCCCATAACTTGTAGGTTTGGATACTAGACGATCACGGTCCTTCTGTCTTCTTCATTAAATTGTTCTCCCCATCATAAGGGTATATCCTCTAGAAGGACATGAGCTATTGAAGGTGCATTGTACTTGACTTTGTAGTCAAATTTTCCAGATGGCTAGCCTAGTAGATCCTATACTTCAGGTTTGTTTTGCTCATCTTTGAGGCTTTCATCTGTTTCCATATGGATAAGGGCAGTCAATCACTTCACCATTCATGGGAAGGGCTACATCTCTAGCTCTCCTTTGCATCATCAAGTGAGGAGTGAATGCTCGGGGCATTGAAATACATTCAAATGTGGAAGGGCCCCATTTGTCCTCACTAGAGTCATAATAATCAAGAATCAGACTTAGAAGTTCATCTTCTGACTAGAGTTATAACAGTCAAGAATCAGACTTAGGAGTTCATCTTCTAAGATCATTAATAATTATTTTTCTGCTCTGGCTTCTTGTTCTTCTGGGGTTTCCTGAATGGCTTGGATAGATTGTTCGGTAAAAGTTTTGGGTAGGCTAGATGAAATCGTGTTGATTGTTGGTGGAGGCATGGCTTGGTAATTTGGAAGGGGGTTGGTTTTGACATTTGGTCGTCTTTCAGGATCATCAATCTTTCCTGAGTCAATGAAGTCTTGGATTGCATTTTTGAGAGTTCTACAAGTGTCAGTGGCATGGTCGGGCATTTGGTGGAAGTGGCAAAGTAGGTTTTGGTCGATTTGTGGAGGTAAAGGATTTGGTAGCGGTTTTAGTTCTCTCGGTTGTAGGAGGTTCTTTTGCTGAAGTCTTTGGAAGACCTTGGATAATGGAGGTTGAAGTTGGAAAATCTTCTAAGTGGCTTTTTGATGACGTTAATAGGTGGTGGGTTGAAAGTGTTTGGTTGAATTTGGTTTATCTCGGCAGTTCGGGTGAAGGTATTTTGATTTCAGGTGTTGGTTTGAATGTTTCCAGCTTGATGAAGTGCTAAAAAATCAGGGTAATAGGTAAAGATCATCTATTTTTTAAAATAGGGCAATGACCCTTTGATTATCAACTTTATCTGCTCATCCTCCGGAGGACGGTTTCTCATCTTGATAGCTTTAGCTTGCCATCTTACAACATAATCAGAGAAAGATTCACCAGACTTATGTTTTATAGTTTTCAGACCTTTACGAGTTATATCTAACTGAGTGTTGTATTTATACTACTTGATGAATTTTTGAGTTAATAGCAACCAGTCACTCTTGATCTCATCCTCAAGGTCAAAGAACTATGCTCTTGGTCTCCCTCTTCTAGTGATGTGAAGAAGAATCGGATAATTTGTGATTCTGTAAGCTTAGTAGCAGCCATGAAGGTGGCGTATTGCCTTAAATGGACCCTTGGATCCCCAGTTCCATCAAACTTGGCAAATTTTGGCAATTTGAAATCATCAGAAAGCAGTTCATCTTTGAACAGAGCTAAATCAATGAAGCTTCTAGATTCCCGAGACTCTTTGTCTTTGAAGGAAAATTTCAGCTGAGCCATTTTATTGGCTAATAATTTGACCTCCCCTACTGATTCAGGTTTGGTTAAGTAAGCAATCTTAGCAGCTTGCTGTTGAGGTGTTTTAAAGGCACGGTAATACTCATCATCAATGTGTACAGGAGTATGAAGGACATCCTTTCCTTTGTCTACTCATGGGTGAACAAATGTAGATTCTTCATTTATGGGAGTAGCAGCATGGTTTCCCTCTTAGGAGTTTCTAGTTTGAACATTAGTGGCTTTGATTTGGGCTTAGAGGATTTTTGTTATGGTGTCATTAGTAAGCAATTTCTGAATCCCCTCTTTCAGCTTATTCTCAAATTGTTGACGTGAAGTGTCTTCTGAATCACCCATGTTGAGATCTTGTTTACTGCACATTAGTGAGATAATAAACAAAGATTAATGATGCATGCATAGGATGCGCCTACAAAAGAATACGATTAGCATGTATGCATGACGTGCTCATGCATAGTCTTATTATGATGGATGCAGATGGCTGCAAAAAGTCATGGTTAGTATATGTTGTCTATATGTATGTCATGTATGCATGATTATGTAAGAGATTATTAGCTTTTCCTGCACAAGGAACAAACCAATCACAAGCAAGCTCTCGCTTCTAACCTTATCGCTCCATGAGGTTATTGAATCTCTTTCCTAGGTGGGTTTTGACCTGATAGTCAGCAGAGGACTATGGTCTCGCTCTCATATTAGGTTGTTTCGATTTATATTGATGAAAACCAAAAGGTAAACTAAGGAACGGTGCTTAAATGCCCTCGAGGTAAGCGTATAATGTTAATGTGAGGACCAGTTGTTAGGTCATAAATGGCGTCTATAGTCCTTACACGCCCATGTGTGTAGGGGCTATAGCCAACAAGAGGGGTCCAGTTTCATGTCCCCACATCGATATTCGATACGTTTACCAAAAGGCATGAAAGCATTGTTTGATAGTTTACGTTTTGATTCTTTCAACACAAATGTCTGCAATCTAGTCGAATTCCTGACCTATCTGTTTGATCTGATAAGGACAAATGGACGATGCTTGTAGGGTTTGTCATCGAATGATGTCACTATTCACCAGTTCCCACAGGCTATTCATATTGAGGTGAATGATTCTTATCATTCCTTGCACATCAGGCTTATACAAAGTAAATAAGGATCATACAGTCTAAATGTGAGCAGTCCATGAGAATGAACGTAATAACGTCAATCAATGATGGAAACTAAAAGCGTCATAACATTTGTGAATGTCATATCAAATTGACAGCATCAGGGCTAGCATGCAAAGCTTGGTGGGATCTTAGTGGAGATTTCTATTAGTTTATTTACATGGGCTGAGTCGAGGGCATAAGGCTAAGGGCTCCTTTAGTGAGAATGCCCCCTATGACTAGGGTTACGAACTCCGGTCAGTGAGTCTAGCATTCTTTTGATAACTCAGGTCACCCCCCTTAAGGACTTGGGTCACAGACTTTGGTCAAATGAGTCCGGCGAAACCACGAGTAAAGGCTAAAAGTGAAAAATCCGAATCGGTCACCCTATGACTCATATGGAACCATAGTGGATCACTTTCCGTCATTGTCGGCTGATAGGAACCAAGGGTGCACGTGTGATTGTGTAGTGCAAATGCAATGGTGAAGGGCTCCATATGATTGAATATTAAATAATGAGAAATAGTCATTTTCGAATTGATCTCTCAAACTAGAGTCCCCAGTGGAGTCGCCACTGTGAGTGACCTTTTAGTCCACAGTTGGGACATTTTTCCGATTTCGAGGGACATGGGAACTTTGCCAGATGGGACATCTGTTCCATTTTCAGGACAGAGACAAATGGTTGATCTCGGGGGGATGCAAGACGCTTTGTGCTTGGAGTCGCCAACATTGTGTGAACCTATAGGGTCGCACACTTATAACAGGCCCACCAATAATGATCTATCTAAAAGAATAAATAAAAAAATATATATATATATATATATATATATATAATTCTAATTCCAAATAAGAATCATATATATATTTGTATTAATATTTATTTATTTATTTTATATAGATAACTCTTATCTTAAATAAATTAGGAAATAAATAAATAAATATTAATACAAATATATATATGATTCTTATTTGGAATTAGAATTAAAATAAAAGAGGAAGTTTAATTTTACCAAAACTGTTTTTGGTAAGTAGATGGTAGGTGAAACCCTAGAATGGATGTTTGTAAATATATCTCATTCTCTAGGGTTTTAGGAGCTATTATTCTCCTTTTTCCTCCACTTTTTCTGTGAAAAGAAAAAGACATAGAGAGAACAAAATAAAGGAATCATTAATAAAGGTGCTAGCACACTTTCTTTGCCTTGGATACCCTATTTGTGTGGATATCGATAGAGAGGCATGGCTTAATTGGCGGTGTCTAAATTTGACAAGACCTACACGTAAAGCTTGAGGTAAGGTGTCACCGGAGTGAACCCCCTTTCTTCTTTCCAATATTCTAGCCTTGAAATCTTCTTGGTAAGATTTTGGAATATCTCTCAATCAGTTTATTCAAATTACATGGATCCTGTAAGTGAGTTTTGTGTTTAAAATTTTAAATTTTCGCTGCATTTTGCATCACAGAAACCCAACACACATGAATGTATGAAAATGCAATAATGTAAAAGAAATAGAGGGTGAAGGAGAGAAGTAATGCTTATTATTTGATTAAGGAAAAATATATGGAGGTTAGTATAATCAAGAAAGCAAATACTAAAGACACAATCAAAGACAAGTCATAAATAACACCAATAGGCATATAAACTCATGTAGACTCTTCATATGCCAATGATTAAGACACTAATCAAGTAAAGGACACTACAAGAACACAAACTTCTTTTAGAACAAAAAATGACTCACAAATAATCAACCATTCACATAAGACTCAAAATTGACAATGATCAACATGTATTAGCCACAAAACAACAACCATAGACTTTGATAATCAACAACATGAACACAACACTTACAAATTAAGAATTAAAATAAGAACCACAATAAAATCAAGTCAAAAATCAAATAAATAAAAAAACTCAATAAAGTAATCAACACACAATCAAGCAGTTAACAAAGATCGTAAGCATAATCATCAATCAAATGCAAGAATTAATATCACCTTTGAAAACTAGTAAAAAAAAGTTAAAAAATTAAAAGGGAAACCAAAATAAAACGAAAACAAAATCATTTAAAAATTGAAAATAGTGTTGAAAAACGTCAATCTCATCATCCTATGACCTTTAGAGAGGGTTAAAAAGTTGCATGAACAACTATAAACCCTTAGGAACTCTTAGGACCATTATAGATATCATATGAGACGAAGAGGAGTGCATGGCTGATTTTAGAGCCTGAAGGGCAGGATTTGGCATAAGAATAGCTAGTTTGAGGACCGTCAATGGCCAATTTTGCTTGATGGATGGCCGGTCGACTATTCATCAACTAAAACTGGCCATCCATCATTGGACAATAAAAAATTCACACTTTATCTAAAAAAATCAAAACAAAGCCCTAAACCTTAGAATTAAGATGAGAATCAATAAGTATGTGTTTTTAAAAGTGTTTAACCTCAAAATTTTGATAAGAACTCACCAAAAAATGACACGCAATTGAAAATAAGTGTTGATATCTTTGGTGACTCTTTGATAGTTGTAAAGTAGGTTTCAAGTGAATAAAAGTGTGAATTGGCCACACTAGAGGCATATTACAGCAAAATGAAACATTTAATAGGTGGATTTACAAAAACGCAATTAACGTATATAGAAAGGAACAATAATTTAAAGGTAAACAATTTAGCACAATTGGTCTCAAGCTACATAAGAAAGTTGCTAAGTGTTCCTTTAATTATCAGACCTCAATAATTTGTTGTTACAAAGTTTGATGCAACTCTATTTTAGATAGCAAAGGTTGGTTTAGACATCGATTGGTGAAAAGAAATAATTAAATACATGGGAAACCCATCTAAATTAGTCCCCAGAAAGATTAGAGTGATAAAAAATATTTCTACATAATGGTAAGCTCTATAAAAAAAGCTCTAAATAGAGAATTGTTAAGGTGCATTGAGCCAAATGAGGTAATGCTAGTAATGGCTAAAGCTCATGATGGAATTTCAGGTGTCCATCAAGCTGGTAAGAAAATGAAGTGGCTTATTTAGAGCTATGGATATTATTGGTTGACTACGGAGAAGGATTGCTATGACTATGCCAAGGGTTGTAAAGCTTGTCAAAAGCATGAAGTGATTCGACATGTTCCAACTAATGATATTCATTCAGTTATAAAGTCTTGGCCATTTAAAGGATGGGTGATTAATGTAATTTGGAAGATTTTTCCACCATCCTCTAAATGTCATTTTTTTATAATAATTACTACTAATTATATCACTAAGTGGGTGGAGACATTACCTTTGAAGATAGTCAATAAGTAGTCATAGTAAAGATCGATCAACGATTTACTTTTACAGGGGATAAAGTGCTTTAATTCGTTAGTGATTACAAGATCAAATGGCTTCATTCTTTGCCATATTATGCTTAAGCAAATAGGTAGGTCAATGCTTTAAAAAAATTCATGAAGTTGATCATTTAAAACTCTATTAAAGAAAATTTAAGAACTTGGTAGAAAATATTATTTGAAGTCTTATGGACGATTAGAATAAGTCCAAAGTCGGCCATTGGTATAACTCATTTCAAGTTAGTCTATGGACATGAAATAATATTGCCAATGGAGTTGAATATGGCATCCCTGAGAAAGAAATAATGTCATGACATATCGGTCTTTGATTATATTATGAGCATGCTTCAAAAGTTGGATGGCTTGGATGAAGAACGATTGAGGCTTATGATTGAATCATTCTTCAAAAGAAGCATATTAAGAGAGCCTACAATAAAAAAAGGTGAAGTATAAAGTTATTAAGGAGGGTGATCTTGTTTGGAAAGTTACTTTACTAGTCGGCTATAAAAACCCTTCTCTTGAAAAGCGGAATTGGAATTAGGAAGGGCCATTCATTGTTATACAAGTTATGAAAGGAGGCTTATACTAGTTAGCTAGTTGTGAATATGATCTTCATAAAAGACTAATAAATGGGAAATATTTGAAGAAGTATTATCCTTCTCTATGGGATAGTATTGATCGGTCAAAGTTTAAAAAACTTGTTACACTTGTAAAGATTGGTATCTAACCGATTAAGTGAAATTAAGTTGGTTTTTTTTAATTGAGTTAAGGCCGTTTAGTAATGATATTTGGTTAATTCTTGTAATTTCAATTGGTTTTTATGGTTGATCACTGTTTAAGGTCAATTATCTTACTAATTTGTACTGCCCCTAATAATATATGTTTGGTTTTGGTCATAATAAAAAGAAAAAAGACCGAATAATAATAACATAAAAATTTCAAGCCATGCTTCAAATAAATATATAAAAAATATTGACATATTGTTCCTAAAAATTATTCATCAGGCCACATCCAGGCATAGAGTATTGCAATTGTTTGAAGTCATACATCCCAAAAAGAATGGTTTGGCAATTTAAATTTAGGCCAATGATAACATTTAGAAAAATATCACTTGAAAATTTAAAAAAAAATGTTCCATAGCCTTTACAACATTCTTTTTCTCTAGTTAGGCATCTTCAGCTTTATTCTCTATTTGTTTCACTTGCTTTCTCAAGTTTGATCTCTTATGTAAAATGCCGTTGAGCTTTTCAGACACTGAGCTAACCTAAGTTACCTTAGTGTCACGGGCTTAGCTTTTGAGGTTAGCCAAGTCGCGCGGCACTTAGTCAACTAGTGGGCAAAGTCGAACTAAGTAAGCCTTAGAGTAGGAACGCAGCGGAAATTGAACGAGCGTAGTAGGCAGCAAAGGACTAGGACGGTTGTAGAGTAGAGTTGAGAGCACTTGAGTTTGGAAATGTGTGAGTTCTATTAGATTTTCCAACCATCTTTACAATTGAGAGGGGTGGCCTTTATATAGGTTTTCCACCTCCTTAGTGTGTGGTTACAATTAATTCATCTAGACATTTCTACAAATATCATATGTACAAAGATAGAAGGGAATGTTCTAGAGTATGGCCGAATGGCCTAGCATGGCTGGCAGCACGGGAAGCTTCTAGAATG
>CATIWM010406076.1:0-11824 GCA_949671775.1 Mallotus repandus | reverse complement strand
TAAATTTTATGAAAATAGGAAAAGTATATAATTTATTTTGATAGTAGATAATTTTATAAATTAAAAATTAGTAAATAAAAATAGAGCATATAATTTGTTTAAAAGTATATTTGTAAAAAATGTAGTATAATTATCGTTTTTAGATGTTTTTATAAAATTTAACAAAAAAGAGTTAAAATTAAATTAATTAATATTTATCATTTAATTATTAGTTGAACAAAAAAATTACATTAAATTAATTTTTATGTAAATAAAAGTATTAATATTAAAAATATTAAATAAAAGTATTAATATTAAAAATATTAAAGAAATAAAGTGTCATAGCTCAAATAAAAAATTTATTAAATTGTAATAAATTATAGATTTAATGGGATTGTAATATTTAAATTGTTATATAAAGAAAATATAACTTTTATTTAAATTTTTTATTAACAAATAACTAATAATTTTTTATTATCTTATGATTAATTACGGCCATAATTTTTTTTATATGAAATCAGTTTTAGAGTTGAGAAAAATCAATTATATAATATTATATAATTATTTAAATAAAAGATTTAGAAAAATTGTAATAAATTATAACTATATTAAATTAATATTAAATTGTTATATAAATAAATAATATTGTTATTATTTTAAAAGTTTTTATTTAATAATAATAATAATATTTTTATATACTATATGCCGTGAGTCAAATAAATTTTTTGTTCACGTGTAAAATATGTTGTTGTTTATTAATATATATATATATATATATAAATGATTAGTATTTGAGTAATTTGAAGTTGAAAGAATTTAAATATTACCAGATTAATACTAAGGATATATATATAACACTACTGTCGTGGAAATAGAATAGAATTTCAAACGTGATTAATTTTTTTTTAATATTTTATTTAAAAATATCATGAATTTTAAAAATTTACACATAAGCTTTTTTAAAAAATATTAAAATATAAAAAATAAGAACTCAACATTTAACATATATAAATATTTTAAAAAAACCTTATTTAAAAAAATATATAAAAATTAAATATCAGCACTTAAAAATTGCTGTTTCTCAATCACTCTACATAAAGATTGCCCAAAAAGGTAGATAACAGCATTTCATTAGCTCTTCATTTCTACCTATTGAATAGCTTACATGACAAGAATACATGCGGGCAAAGAATACAGACAAAGATTGTGTGAATACTGTAGAGAATATAAAGAACTGCTTGAAGGTGGAAATTTCCTACATGTTTATTCCTCCTCCAAATCAACTCTACCAATCCGCCTTTTCCTTTTGTCAAAAACAGCTTTAAATGATTCCTTCTCTGCACGGAGTCGTTCTTGGAATATACCCTGCCTCCTCGACTCGCCAATACCTAGGGTTGATGTTGGGCTTCCCTCTTCGGATAATGGGTTCGACTTCTGCATGTGTTCAGAGCATTACATAGATAACATAAGTTGGCTTTAATAGAAATATGTATGTGCAAATGGAAATATGGAAATATGTATATGCAAATGGGAGTAGTGTGTTCTTGTAAATGAAATCAAGCAAAGACAAAAGAAGGCAACTTTTCCACCAAAAGTTAAAATAAATGAATAAAATTTTTTTAAAAAAATTAAATGTATCAGCTGCAGATAAGTACAAATACCAAGTATTAAAACTGAGTTTTATGCTGCAAGATTGGAATGGACATAGAAAACGCAACTTACCAAATTGTATCCAGCACCTGGTCCAATCACTAAAGACTTATTTGTCTGCTTTGCAGTGCCTATGGAAAATCCAGTATTCCCAACCTGGACAAGCATGATAATGGAGAGGGAAAAAAGTTACGTTGAGACTAAAATTCCCATGATGTAATGCAGGCAATCGATTTTGGAAAAATAAGCACAAAATCAACGCCAAAGCAAGGTAATGCAAGTCAATTTCTCAAAAATCAACATCAAATTGGGGAATGCGAGTTGATTCAGAACATTAAGGCTAATGAAAAAAATAGCATCATATCATACCGCCAAGACAGATACCTAATGAGATTTTCCTCTCCAGGACATCAGACATCATGTTTAACACAGAAAACAAAATGCCACAGCTAATGAGATGTATGTAAATAACTAAAGCTTAGGGGTACTGAAATTAGCTTCAACGCCACCAACAATACAGAAGGGCCTCCACAAGAACATATGCAAGATTTAGATCAGTTTAGGCCCAGAGGCATCATGCCTTAATATTGCTTGTAAAACGGCTTTCTAAGTCAGGTGCTTCTCAGCATAGCAAAGCTATGCAGCTTGTAATCTCTTTAATTAATATTTATTCAAAGCTTAGTCATTGACATCCAGTATGGTCAATAAAAGAGGAAGGGCATAATCTTAACACCAGAAAAGCATAAGTCTTAAATGCAATAATTACCTGGTCACTCCATCGCAGAGACTTTGCTTTTTTTCCATATGCTTGAATTAACCCAGAAAGAGCATTCAAATTGCCCTCCATGCCTCGAGATCCTTCTGTATCTTCTTCATCTAAATCATCTGACCATTTACTTTTAAGTAATTCTTTCACTCCTGTAAGATGGTCCTCTTTTTCATCCCATTCCTTTCCACCTTTAGCAGGAAATGAAGTTCAAATTATAAAAGTCCATAGAAGAGCTGAACAAGTTTTGATGTTGACAGAATTTAATATAAATGTACCTTGGGATGCATCATCCTCCAAGGGAGGGGCTGTGTTCTTCTCAGCCCTTCTTTCCTGCAGCCCAGATGGGTTATCATCAAAGGTTCCATCACCGGCATCCATATCAACCTAAAATAGTTGACATTAGAATGAATCCAAGTCAAAATGGGTTCTGTCATCCCCATGCTACAGAAAATATGTGCAAGCTGTTTACATCATAACCATATAACAAACAAAGTCATGGTATTTAGTGTAGTTTCGCTCAGGCCTATGCTCAGATTAAATCCGCAATGATAACTATAACAAGTCTTGCGGAAAATTTCACTTTACATTTTTACTTCTTAATGTCCTATATTATATTTAATACAGATATTGAATTTTTCTGATTTATTAGGAGGCTGTATTAAAAATTTCAAGCATAAATCAAATATGATATGGCATTTAGTTACCTCTTGAATTCCACTTTCCTTCAGGTCATCCCCACGGAATAGTGACTGTCACACCAGTAAAATAGCAGAAGATTAATAGTAATATCCATACATTTTACCTTAAAGTAAGATAAGGTACTTGTTTTCTTAAACTTACAATTTTAATGAACTAATTGGCAGATAACTTTGTTATGATGGAAGTCTAAGTCAGGTTTAAACTTGTTTACTAGTTACTGGGCTGTTTTGAAATTTCACTGATATCCAACAGATAATTAATGAAAGCTAACATAATCATACCTTCATATCCAGTTGCAAGTACAATGTTGGAGCTTCTTCCCACTGCCGAGCCATGGTTTTTATTTCATCTAGCGTAAACCCATGTACATTCCTAGCCGCACAGCCCTAAAATCCAGAGTGTTATCAACATGAAGCTAGGAACTCCAGCCCAATTTATGATTTACACATGTTGTCATTATAGACAGCATGATATTAATTTCCAGAGTAACTAAAAATATTACAAGCACACCCAATCTCATCAATGAAATAAATTACAACTTAAAAACTAACCGCAGGATCTTTATATGTAGCTTCTGATATGTAAACTTCATAGCCAGTTCTCTGAAAAAGGAAACAAATGGCAGTAAGCAAAGCATTCAAACCCATAATGCAACTGAGTTTTCAATTACAAATTACTATATAAGTAATAAAAGAAAAAAGTACAGTTATAAAACCCTTTCCCTCTACTAACAAAATTTCAAGTCTCTGAGTGGCTAAAGGGTGCATGCTGCGGGCGGTGGGCATTTAATTTTAAAAGAGAAGGAGAAAGAGAAATGAAAAGGCAGGAAAACTTGAATGGAAAACAGATTAAAACACAATGACTTATTGCCAACCAACCAAATATTTTGAAATTATTTGCCAATTTCAAAACATTAAGTGCCGAACCCGCCAAAGAGCCTCAAAATGGATAAAACAAATTCAAAAGCATTTCTCAGTTGTTATCATTCATTGATCATCATCCATCAAATGTTTGCATATAACATGGCATTTTAAGAAACAAAACGATGTTAAAGAGGTACAGGATGTAAACAGATTGGACACGCAGCTATACATTTTTCAGCTAACTAACATAGACACAATGACAGCAGTAGTATTTGCAACTTTTTCAGTATCAGCGCCAAGTTGTACAAACTAGGAAAGATCTAAATATTATCCAGATAAAGTGATGTTAAGAAGGCATCAATTCTAACAACCTTAAATTCAGAAAACTAGATATATGAGACATGACATATTGAGGCCTGATCATTTGGCTACTGTATAATCTAGAGATTTATAGCTCATTCAGAAACACAAAGTGCAATTTGTCAAGTGATTCTTATGAAGAGGCAACAGAAAAGAAAAAACATATAAACATGTTGGCAGAAACAATAGAGAACATTGTAATTACTGCAATGGATAACTAAATATAATTATCAGGGTAATAACTTCTAAATATCTTCTAAACCAAGGCAACAGTCATTCAATGGCCTTCAATTTACTAATCTAACAAGGTTGTTTCACCTAGGAATTTATGAGAGTAAAAGTACTTATAAATGGTGAGTATTTGGTTGGATGACTATGGACATCATTTGTGATAAACAAGGGAAAAGAAACTTATAATTTCAACAGGAAATCGGAGCACAACCTACAAAGAAATAGAACTAAACACCAAAAATTTCAGTAATGGAGATTTTTTGTTACTTTATGTAGCAATTGAAGCTGCATTCCAATATTTCAGCTTCAGAGAGACATCTTCACGAGATGAACTGTTCAATTTTATTAACATTCTCTATGAGAGGAAAAATGTACCACACATGAAAGGGGCTGCTACTCAAAACAACAATAATGAAAGAAGCCAACAACAAAACTCTACGGGGCTGAACAATGATCGCTTAAGGAGTGATGGAAAGCACCCCACCACCAAAGAAGAAAAAGGTTGAAGAAAAAAACACAATATTAAAGTTATATTCACTGAAGAGTTCTTTGTAAGAGAATAAGGACCACCTTAACATATTCCCAGTAAACTGGAAAATCACAACATATTACTCGCAGAGGTTGTGAAGAAGAGAGATTGAGGGTATACCTTTGCAATTGCCCAAAACTGAGCAAAATCAGCTACCCGCAGATTGCGGTCATCCACTAAGACGAGGCACACATATCAGCACAAAAGGGTCAATTGCCGAACAAAACTGCATCTGTTAGTGAAAATGTAAGCAGTGCACAAGCACTGCATGACCACTAAATCTATTATGACTTACCAGACTAGATTTTACCTTTTTAAATACCTTAAAAGGCAGAATAGCCAGCAGAATCTTAAACCAATTTATCTTAGCTCTAATCCATAGTTTAAAATTTTTTTTAAAGGCAGAGAATGGTTATGATAAAGTGGGAGGACAGATTTAAATTTTTGTTTTTATCTACTCAACAGTTCAAGCCTGTATTTTAAGGGATAGGGGATAGGTGCTGCGGCCAGGATCACATGCAAAAAATGTAAGACATCAAACCAAATAGTGTATAACCACCACAAAATGAACAAACTAAAGGAATCCATGTCAACTAATAAGGCTACAAATTCTCAACAACTATTAGAATTTACTCCATCTTGAAAGGAATGGACATCTCAAGAATGCCACTTTCCTCGAAATGGCTACAATATAAGGAGAAGAAACAATTAAAAGTAATGAAAGTTAAGCAAAGAAAATAAGGACCATGGTCCTTAATTAAACAGGAATTGCAAAATTAAAGTTCATGCTCCATACCAATAACAAGCTTAAAAGCTCCCTCCTCAAGGGTCTTTTTGAAGGCCTTCAACATGCTGTCCCGATAAGCCTATTTTGAAGATACAGAAAAATCAAGGAGTAAAAAAAAAAAGTTATAGGGAAATAACATAAACCAAACAGCAGAAAGTACTTTTTAGCAAAATATGATTCCAAAAGTGCAATGAAGGACAAATTTGGGAACTCAAAGCTAGATATTAGGACAGGTTCAAAAAAAGCCTAGATTCAAAGAAACATTAATGACCAAAATAAAGCCCTAGCTTTAAAGAAACATTCAGAAATGCAAAATTGGATAATATAAAAGAAAACCTGCTGAGTTATATACTTAAAAACACAGTAATTCCACTAAGGCGACTTTAACTAATAACAGAAAAAGTAAAGACATCCTGTAATCCTCCAACATTCTACTTAGAATATTACAATATTCCAAAATTTCTTCATCTCATTCTTCATTTCACAAGCACACTCCTTAGAACTCCAAATCCCCATTCTATCTCTGTCTATCTCTCCCTATTCATCTAGGTACTTTATATTTCATTATTTACTTCATTTTCTCTCTGCAGCTTTGGTATTTTTTTCCAGATGACCATCCTAATTCAAGTAATGTACGTGAAAGAAAGGCCATGCTACCAGTGCTTACATCATATAAGCAAATTTTTAGTCTGCTCAATTTCACTGAAACAGAGGCATTGTTCTACTCATCCCTGTCATGATTTACAAACTAAAGCCAGCACAATTACAAAACATGAGACTAATCCCAGCAGAGTTCAAGTTGCAACTCTCATTCTGGATGAAAATGGGCTGATTGCAAGCTAAACTATTTGGTTGCCTTTTTCCCATACATGTGCCTATATTTTGTGCCGAAACTCAGCTAGATTCTCACTTGAGAAATGATTGAATGTCAGTTCAAAGATAAAATGTAATGCCAGAAGTGTAAGTTCACATCCTGAACACATTTGAATGAAGTATCTACGGTTATGTACAATATCAATACCTCTTCCATTTCAGGTTCATAACAATACTCCATGACGGTCTTCACTGTTGGTTTCTTACTTCTGACAAAGCTAGAAGAGTTTGAAGTATCACTCTCCTCAACCTAAAATGAAGAAAACAATGCTTGTTAGCATGCAACGCAGTTACAATAATAACAAAACCCAAATCGTACCAATAGACAAACTTTTCATGCCTGTATTCATGAGAAAGTAAGAAAATTGTAATCATAAGAAAGAGCATGGAAAATGAACATCTAACAGAACCGACAAACCTTTTCAACTTCTGTAATGAAATAGTCATCCATAGAATGAATTCGAGGGGCATTACCACCATTTTCAACCTCAAGATCACGTATCATCTTCGCTAAATAGCTCTTACCGCTACCTACAAGCACAAGCATATAAGGTCAATAAATTCAATGGACCACAAAAGCTCAGAAAAAATTACTCGTTTCCTTACAAAGCACAGTCAAAGTGTAAAGTCTTAGAAAGTGTTCGGTTCTGCAAACAAGAACAAAGCTTCGAGGAATGGACCAACCAATATGTGTCCATCTCACCAAAATAAAGTCTAGAAAAATTGGCAAAGAGATGAAATAAACCACAGAAGAAAATAGGTTACCTGGAAGACCTCTAAGGATTATCACAATATGATCAGGACGAGTAGCCCGATGAGGCTGCTTAAACAATCGGGAAGCATCAATAATGGTTGGCTTATCTGGGGATAACTGCTTTGGCACAGATGATGTTTGCCATTCCTTAAAAGAAAAATCCAAGTTAAGACATTTAACAAAAAAACAGCTTGACGACCCATAAAATATACAGTCAAAACAACACCACATTAACAGAAACAAATCAAAGCTAATAAAATAAAATACCTCCGAAAAAAAGGCGGTTGAAGGCTTATTTTGCAAGAAAGGATTAGTCAATGAGGAACTAATGGGAACTGGAAACAATGAGGTCTGCTGCTGTGGTGGGGGTGGGGGTGGTGGCGGTGGCGAAGGCTGCAAAGGAGGTTCCAATGGAACAGGAGGTGGTGGTGAAGGAGGAAGAGGTGGAGGCGGAAGAGGAGGATGGTGATGGTGACCACCCAATACTCTATTCTCAGGGAGAGCCAGGTAACTTCCATGATCATTCCTTTCATAACTAGGCCTCATATGATCAGAAAATCCATAACTTTGATGATTCTGATGATGATGAAGGTGATGATCCTGCCAATTATACATATAAACAAACTGAGATCCTTTTGCTGACATTGAAGGATCATTAAACCGATCCTGGTTCAGACTATGATCACCATGACCATGCTCCCTGTTTCGAGAATAATCAAAGTGATGACTACTCATATCTACATTACTAAAATTCCCATTTGAAGATCCTCCATGATCACGTATTAACTTCAATCTCCTCTCATTATCCAATGAAATCATTGAATTTTGGTCACTGTCGTGCCCAAATACACCCGATGGAACCTCATCAACCCTAGGCCGCTTAAATCTCCTATCCAATGCTACTTCACCAGCATTACTATAATCATACACATGCGGATGCTGATGCTGAAATCCTTCCCTGGAGTAATTGAAACCATAACTAGGCATACCCAAATGGTATGTGTCGGGTTGCGGATAATCCGGATGATTCGGGAATATAGGGTTTTGATTGTGCGGAAAAGGGTAAGGAGGAGGAGGAGGAGGAGGAGGAGGAGGGCAAAATGGGAAGTGAGAAACTGAGCAAGTAGGACAGATGTTGCCTTGATAGGGAGGAGGCATTGGTCGCCATTGATGGTCCATCGTTGAATTTTGAGAAACCCCAACTAAGCTGGAGCTACTGGACATGGACAGAGATATGGAGGACGAAATAATATATTTATTTTTTAATTATAATTAAAAAAAAAAGGGTAAACTAATCAGATATTCAGATATCCGACTCCCTACGATAAGCTACTTCTAATTATTTCAGAGTTCCAAGACCGTTGAATCTTTAAGAGTCAAGCTCTCTGAATCCCTTCCTATTTGAATCTAAATTGCTATTTACGGGTCGGAATATTTCAAAAAATATAAATTTTTTTAGATCCGACCCAAAAATCAGAAAATTTAAAAGATAATTTTTATTTTTGGTTTTGAAAATTTAAATTTCTATTCAGAATTGCTCTAAAAAGGGAGAGCAATTTAGAGCGAAAATTTATAATAAATAGAGAATTTAAAAAATCTGTCAATAGTTTTTTTTGTTATACGCTAAAGAGCGAGGAAAAACACTGCTGGTTTTAAATTCAGAAAAAGCAAAGACATTTTAATCATTTATATCGAGTAATTTTGATGACCTATATAATAGGAGTAGTGATTCTATTTAAACCGATGAAAATAGAAATCAAACATCGTAAAATATCCTTAAAAAGAAGTTACAATGTAGCTATTTTCTGACATCATTAAAATAAAATTTCACCAACAATCTAATAACAATTAATTTAATATAAATATATAAATACGATTTCCAAATGAAAACAGGTAGTTGATTTTAGTTTTTTTTTTAAAAAAAATCCGAAATACAAAAGGATATATGGCTAGAGCAGAATTGGTTGTCCTAATCGTAGTTGGAGAAAAAGTGCAACAAGCCTCTGTGCGTGCCTATATGTATATATATACACATACACGTCTTGTTTTTCTATTTGTGTTTCGTTCTCCGATAATTACCAACACACATCTATATATAGATATAAATAATATATCATCGATTTCTATTCCTGTTTCCTTCTTTGATAATTAACAACACCAACTCAGGTTCTTGACTCCTAACGTACCTTGAAACAATGGAGTTCCACATACGTCCAGAAACCAAAATTTCACCGCTTGAAACGCAAGAAGAAAATTGTCAAGTGTTGACACCAGCAATGGCAACGTCAGTGACTTTGAAATTCTGTGTTATGTTCATTCTCCGACGCATCTGTCTTTCCCAAGAAGATCGGTCTGTGCTATTTTTACCGGATATTCAGTCACCAACTACCACGTTCCAGCTTCAGGTTCCGAATCCGATTACCGGTTCAATTTCTGATCAAGAATGCTGCATGAAGGATCAGCTGCGCTTCTTGAGACATATGGGAGTTGAAAAACATCTACGAGTAAAGATTGTGAGGAGATTAGGCAAAGATGTTGCGTCCTATATAAAAAGCAATCCTAATGCTGTCATCATCTTCACTACGGTTAATATAACTGGCGTGAAGTGGGAAGTGCTGGATTACAGTGACTATGAAGAAGAAGTTGTTAGGATTGCTGAGATGGAGTCCATGCAAGATGAAGCTAGGCCCATCCCTGCCAGTAAATCATCCATCCAGCAATTGGAAAAGATGGTGTTTGATGATAACTCGGAGTTGTCATCGTGTTGCATCTGCATGGAAGAGATTGAGGTAGGGATTGCGGGGGTCCTCCGGATGCCTTGCTCGCACATCTATCATGAAGATTGCATTGTCGAGTGGCTGCAGAATAGTCACTTGTGTCCTCTTTGTCGCTATGAAATGCCTTTAGAAGAAGAGTAGTAGTATTGTTTTGATTTTTACTGTTTTAATGGGTTCTGTAGGATGTATACGTATGTATATACACAAATATGGTGATCACCATGACTAATAAATTTGAGATTCATTACAAGTAAATTGTGGATTCAAAAATCTACTTAAATTATCCTTAGCTATTGCAATAAACAAGTTTATGTACAATGAATTTCACATAATACAAACTCATAAAATGCTGAAACACCCTAATTTAGTAGGTCCAAGCTGAAGAAAATCCTCTTGCTGAAGGGAAAATTCAACAAAGGAAATGAACTGACATCAATGACTGGAGAAGATCAGGTAAATCTTTGGTCGTGTAGACTTTTTGGCACTTCCCACTTCATTTCTTTTAGCATATGTCTGAAGAAATATATTGTCTCTTCATCCATAATCAATGAGCATTAGCTTTTGGTGCTTCATCGCATAATAAATATATAGGGAAAATTCAACAAAGGAAATGAACCTGCCAAATCACTTGAGTTCTTTCACCATCATACCTGGATTGAGATTCATGGATTATGAGCATTGCATGGTACTCTTAAACCTTATCAATAATATCCACTACAGCCCATTCCAAATTCTTATATAGCCGTTGAAGGAAAAAAAATTGCAGACAGAGTACCTTTAAAAAAAATACCATCACTCTTTATTTGATGAAAAAATGGACATTATTAAAAAGATAAAATATTATGCAAATTAAATTAGCATTTGTAGTTTGATCTTCGCTCATATATGGATTACTCTGATGGCCAGCACTTTACTCTTTAGTGGGTCGACTCAGTGCAAACAGGGACTAGTATGGATGTAGTACAAACTTACAGGCGCCTCCCATAGTTGGATGTTAGAGCACATCTAGGACACCTCGTGTATTAAAATAAAAAAAAAAATTAGCATTTGTCTGATATGTATACTTTTTATTTTTATTTTTTTGATATATAGTATATGTCAAATTGAACAGTGTAAATGTCCAAAAATAGAAATATATTTCATTAAATGACTTACTTTTTTTTAATTTATTACACTACTATATAAATACCATTTTACTCTTTATATTAATAAAAACTAAAATTTAACCAAATTTATTACATTACTATATAAATACCATGACTCTTTATATTAATAAAAACTAAAATTTAACCAACATCTAATCGAGTACTAAATAAGATTTTGGATTTAAACTTTGTGTATGGAAAAAATAAATATGGAAGAAGTTACTCAAACTCTAAAATAGTCAAAGTTCTTATGACTACCAAATATTAAGGATATCATATTATAAAAAATCCAAAATTCTAAAGGATATATCGCTCCTAATTGGAGAAGCATGCATCCATGATTTTTATATACGATAATTAACAATTAATATATATATATATATATATATATATATATATATATATATA
>CATIWM010406059.1:0-29356 GCA_949671775.1 Mallotus repandus | reverse complement strand
TCATATTAATCAAGCATTTAATAATTAAACTCTTGGTGGAATTAGATTTCATGATATGCTAGAATTATTGCTCAAAGCATAAATTCAATTCCGTTAATCTTAATTAATTGATTAAACTCTTTAATCAATAATTAGATTAATAAGGTGATATGGAAAAACTCTTTTAGGTGTGACTTACTAGGTTCATGTCTAATTGGCAATGAGAATATAATACCAACTCTTGATATTATTTGAAACTCTTTCAAGTATAAATGTGAAAATCCCAATTATACACATTTAGTTCTCATAAGTTGTGAGTGACCCCTAGCATCAATATTATAATTACCCAATTAGAAATGATAGCATATTATGATTCACACGAATCCTTATGGTCATAATTACCGTGCACTAAAATCCCTTCATATAAAGATCCCGACAAAGCCTGGAGTCAAGGTTTAATCAAACTCTAATAGCTTTATCATATGACCTCATCTCAAGTTATTCTTGATAAAACATAACAAATACTAGAAACACTTTCTAGGACTGAAACTCTTTCAGACTGTGTTATGTTTGTCCTAGCGAGGAACTCTATTCATCAAGAGTAAACTTAGACAGCATAGGATCTATCCTAGTTCACTCTAGGCAATGAATCCCATCTTGGTTGAACACTGATCCCTACATTAAACTAACTAGAGCCACCACACGCCATATATCCATGTGTGAATAACACAAGTATATAAGCGGTAACAAACTCTAACAACTCATATGTGGATGACCGTGTCACTTTAGGTTAAAGGACTATATGCACCAATATGACCTAGACTGTGATAATTGACTATAAGTGAATATCCTTGTGATCACAAATCTAACGTCACTGTTCGATCCACCCATCACATGAGTATCCACATGTCTATTCTGATATCTCATATTAAGTAGCATAAGACTCACTACCTCCCACTATTAGCATTATATACTAATCAAGGAAAATAAACAGAGGTGATAGTCTAAGTAATATTACCAAAATATTAATTAATTAACTATGAACAATTTATAGCATATGTACTAAATAAATTTGTAGCTTATATTATCAACTCTTGATAATAAATTTATTTAACATAATGCTATAGGCTAAATACTCAAATAAATAAACATTTTATTTAAATGAATACTTTATTGCCATTTGGGATAATTTACAATGTCATTATTTATTAGAAATGGCATCAGGGCACATCTATACTAACAATCTCCCACTTGCACTAGCGCCATTCACTATAATATCTAAGACCCATCTTCTTAAGATGACAGTCTAACTGTAGCTGGGTGAGCGCTTTTGTCAGTGGATTAGCCATATTGTCGGTTGAAGCTACCTTTTGCACGAGCACATCGCCCTTCCCAATAAGTTCTCTGATAATATGAAAGCGCCTTTCTATGTGTTTGGATTTCTAATGAGACCTCGGTTCCTTTGCCAAAGCAATGGCTTCATTGTTGTCGTAATAGAGAGGAATTGGGGACTCAGTGGAAGGAACCACTCCTAGTTTAGTCATGAACTTCTTAATCCAAATAGCTTCTTTAGCAGCATCTAATGCTGCTATATACTCGGCTTCTGTAGTGGAATCAATAGTGATACTTTGCTTGGAACTCTTTCATCTCAATGCACCTCAATTAGAGATGAAAACAAACCTGGAGATAGACTTTCTACCATCCACATCTGATTGAAAATCAGAATCTGTAAATCCATCTATTTGCAAATTACCTTCTTTATAAGTCAAGATCAAATCTGTAGTCCTGTCCTTCTCAAGTACTTAAAGATTGCCTTAACTGCCATACAGTGTTCCAAACCTGGATTGGATTGAAACCTGCTAGTCACACTAATAACATAGGCAATATCAGGCCTTGTACACAACATAGCATATATTAAGCTTCCTATTGCCAAAGCATAAGGAACTTTGGCCATTTGTTCTATGTCCTCGGGTGTCTTGGGAGACATTCCCTTGGATAAATGAACACCATGCCTAAATGGTAACAATCCTCTTTTGGAATCAAGCATGTTGAACCTCTTCAATACCTTTTCCAAGTAAAGACTTTGGGATAAGCCTATCATTCTCTTTGATCTATCTCTATAGACTCGAATTTTGAGAATATAAGTTGTCTCCCCTAAGTCTTTCATAGAGAAAGTTTTAGATAACCATACTTTCACAGAAGTCATCAATTCGACATCATTTCCATTTAGTAAAATTTCATCCATATACAAAACAAGGAAAGTGAGTTGGCTCCCACTAACCTTTTTGTAAACATATGCCTCATCTTCATTCTTAATAAAACTATAAGAACAAACAACCTCATCGAAATGATGATTACAACTCCTTGAAGCTTGCTTTAAGCTATAGACAGATCTATTAAGCTTGTACACCTTTGGGCCTTCCTTGGATTCATAAACCTTGGGTTGCTCCATGAATATGTCTTCCTCAATATAACCATTAAGGAAGGCAGTTTTGACATCCATTTGCCAAACCTCATAATCATAGTGTGCGGCTATAGTTAGAAGAGGTCAAATGAATTTAAGCATATCTACGGGTGAGAAGGTCTCCTCATAGTCGACCCCTTCCCTTTGGTGAAACCCTTTCACTACAAGTCTAGCTATACAGGTCTCTACCTTTCCATCTATGCCAATCTTTCTCTTGAATATCCATTTACACCCAATAGGTACTATACCCTCAGGAGGATCAACAAGTATCCAGACTTGGTTTGCATACATGGAATCCGTTTCTGCTCTCACAGCCTCAATCCATCTTGAAAAATATTTATCACATAAAACTTCTTCATATGTAGTAGGATCATCAACATGAATGTTTCTTCATGAACATGCAACTCTTGCATATCATGAAGTAAACTGTATCTCTCCGGAGGATGAGAGGCCCTACTAGATTTTCTAGGAGTCGGTGTGATGAAATTTTCAATTGGTATAGGCTCTTAGGGTTGATCAATATCCATTTGATCAATTTTTTGGGCTTCTTTAGATGGCTCTTCATCTAACCTTATCTTCCTTCCTTCGCCACCTTCCTTTAAAAACTCGTTCTCAAGGAAAATAGCATCTTTACTTACAACAACAACTTGTTTAGCAAGAAGATAAAAGCAATACCCTAAACTATCTTTAGGATATCCAACAAACCTTCCTTTAATCGATTTCACATTCAACTTGGCTGTCTTTAGCTTTTTAATAAAAGTTGGACATCCCCAAATCTTAACATATTTAAGACTTGGTGTTCTACCATGCCCTATCTTATATGGTGTAATAGTAACGAATTTGAATGGAACAAGATTAAGGATATAACAAGCCGTTTAGAGTGCAAAACCCCAAAGTGAAATGGGAAGATTAGTGTAGCTCATCATTGAATGTACCATATCCGATGAAGTATGATTCTGCCTTTCAGACACACCATTCAATTGAGGTGTTCAAGGCAGTGTGAGTTGTGATGTAATGTCATATTCCTTTAGGAACTCAATGAACTCGGTACTCAAGTATTTACCTCCTCGATATGATCTTAGAGTTTTAATACTTTTCCTAGTTTGGTTTTCTACTTGGGCTTTGAATTCTTTAATCTTTTCAAAGGATTCACTCTTATTCTTCATAAGAAATAAGTGCCTAAAGCTTGATAGATCATCTATAAAGGTTACAAAGTAGTAGAAACCACCTCTAGCCATTTCATTAAATGGTCCACATACATCACTATGTATGATTTCCAACACATTTTTGGCTCTTGCCATTTGTTCAACAAATGGTGATCTAGTCATCTTGCCTTGAAGACAAGCCTCACAAGTTGGATTGGATGTAGATTCAAGATTGCTCAAGATTCCCATCCTTTCCAACTTCATGATCCTATCTTCCGCAATGTGATATAATCTCAAGTGCCATAGATGTTTAGAGTTAAAGGCATTTTCAATTAGCATTATATTTCCATTACTCACATTAACTTGAGGCTCATTGTTATTGGAATTATTATCAACATAATATAAACTGTGTATTAAATAACCTATGCATATTTTATTACTTCCAAAGTAAATATTACAAACGTCTCTTTTGAAAAGAAATTTATAACCTTTTCTAGTCAAACTAGAAACAGAGACAATGTTTTTATAGGCATTAGGTACATATAGTACATCATCCAATAACAAAATATGATCATGAAAATCAATAGAAGTATATCCTATAGCCTTGGCCGCAATACTTGCACCATTGCCAAGCTTTAAGGTTACTTCATTAGGCCTTAACCTTCTCTTATTTGCTAGATATTGCAAGGATAAATAAATAAGAGAACTAGCACTGGTATCCAATACCCATGCATTAGAAGAGCTCTTAGAACATTTAGAAGTATATAAATTAAAGAAAGTCTCACCTTTTCCATGATTGCCCTTTCCTTTTGTCTTGGAAGACTCAAGAAACTTAGGATAATTTCTCTTCTAATGTCCTTCACCTTGACAATGGAAACACTTTCCCTTGTTTTACTCTTCCCTCATATTGGCCTTGCCTTTACTCTTGGCTATGCCACCCTTAGGGTTGACAACATTTGTCTTGCCTTTCTTTTTCTTATTGCCTTTCTTCTTAGTCTTACTAGAAGATGCAATAAGATCAACATCCTTCCCCTTGCCACTTTGGATAGCCTTTTGAGCCATCACTAGCATGTTCATAAGCTCCACAATAGAGCACTCTATGTTATTCATATGGAAATTTACATTTGTTTACCCAAAAGATTCAGGAAGTAATTGAAGGATCAAATCCAATTGGAGATGGAAATCCACTGTGAAGTCTAGACTCTCTAGCTTCTCTATTAATCTAATCATAAAGTTCATATGGACTCCTACATCCTCACCTTCCCTCATCTTAGCATGAAATAATTGCTTAGATATCTCATATCTTGCGATCCTACTTTGTTCACCAAACAACTCTTGTAGGTGAAGTAGGATTTCTTTAGCTTTTGTGTACTTCTTATGTTACAGATGGATTGCGGTGCTCATGAAAGCCCACATTATGCACCGTACTTGCAAAGCATCATCATTCCATTTTTCTAGAGTTTCACGCTCCTCTTGGGAGGCATTATTAGGAAGTATTATGGGTGATTGATTCAATACATAAAGAATCTTTTCAGTAGCTAAAATAACTTTTAGATTCCTAAGGCAATCAATAAAGTTAGGGCCTGTAAGCCTATATTGGTCGAGTATGATGGAGAGTGGGTTTGAAGGTCTCATATTATCAATTTTCTGCAAAGGTAACAAGATTAATTAGTTGTATAAAATTTTAATCTTACCATTAGATATGGTCTTTAATCATAACAGTCTCCCATTAACTTGGTGAATCCTACACTTACAAGTAGGAAATGGAAATCCTTTGTTAGATGGGTGATGGAGTTCTTAATGATCACTGATATCCTTTAAGTACACATTGCCATTCTTGGAATTTTAGTTCTTATTAAGTAGGCAACTCTTGCCATCATATCTCATATGAGGTTCTATCAATCTGGCTCCTAATGTTATGAGCCTCAGGTACACATTGCCATTCTTGGCCTTTGGCATTAGTTAGGTCTACACCATTGAATCAGTGAAATGTATAAACTTAAACACTACACACCTCAGGTATACCTATTTTCCATTCTTGGCATGTAGTGTGTCTATACACCCACAACATCTCATGCTTAACAATAACACTACATGAATCTCTCAGATTTCATGTACACCCCTATGTGTCCATAGCCAATGCACATAATCCAAAATCATGCAAGTTATTGCTCTAATGGAGAGCCTAAACCTAAATTTGTTTTGGAAGATTTTGGGTTTTCAATTAAGGTCTCACTTTGCACATTAGCCATTTTAATATTACATACATCACATGTATACTAAGCATGGCATTTTTCATATATACATATCTTATATGCATATTATATAGCATCACATTTATCATTCTTTCAACATATATGTCACATATATACATAGAATATGCAAGATGGATGCTCAAATATGGAGTGATCATGGACCCATTCTATTATAACTCTTAGAATAGAATAACAAAAAGGCCTTGAAACCAAAGGCTTAAATTGGGATTATGCCGACTCGTCATGGGTGTGCCAACACGTTATAGAGGGTGAGTATGTCGACTTGTTATGGGCATGCCGACTCATTACAGGGACAACATGTGCCGAGTCATCACCATAGTGCTGACTCGTTACAGGGGCTACTGGTGCCGAGTCATGCCTAAGTCGGCACGGTGGTGCTTAGTCGATTCAACTTCCCTTATCTTCAACTTGAACTTTTCAACCTCCCATTTCACAACACTTGTAAATTACATGAAATTCTTGGCATTCCAAGGTTAAAATTACATCCTATTTCTATGTAACATAGTAAATAATAAAACTAATTATTATTAAAAATCAAGGATGTAACCTAGCCCATAACCAATCCATTTAGATATGTCAAGCATAAATTAATTAAGATATAACTATTGCATATTTAGCCACAACAATTGTAACTAACATAAAATATAATCACAACTCTTGCAATTATCATCAAAATTAGCATGTGTTAAGTGCAAAATAAAGCTCTGATACCACTGAAAGGAAATTGGTTATGCTATTTAGGCTTTAAGAATAATATGGTGAGCACTAACCTAAGTAGAGTAAATTTTAAAAATTTACTCTCTCATAACCCTTCATCACATGAAGAATTTCCACTCATATGAATCCATTTTACAATTAAACACATAGCTAACATACATCAACATGTATAAACATAAAACTTAGGAAATCATATTGGCGGAATACTTACAATCTCCTAAGTGTTTGATGTAGACCACAAGTAATCTACTACAACGGATTGCTTTTGGATCAATTCTTGAATCAATGCTAAGCCATCCAAATGTATGACCTCTAGCTTGAAACATCAAAGCCTTCCAATCACCTTCTTACCTTTAATTACGTGTAGTTTCAATCACCTCTCTTGTGACATAAAGAAACTTCAACTAACTCAATCCCACTAGCAAGAACTAAGAGTTTATGTTTGGTATATTTGATGTTTCCTTTTGGTATATCTTTTATCTCTACACTATCCACTAACACTCAATGAATATCAATACTCTTAACCTTTAGAACTCTTCTTAAGGTTATATTTATATATAGAGAATTATGGTTAATTAGACATACATATATAAATATCTCTTGCACCAAAATCATTAGAAAGCCACCTCATAACATAGTAAAGAGTGTATATGTATAAATATCTAATAAGTGTAGAGAATAGATGTAGATATATAGTAAACATATCTCATGTATTTAATCTACATATATTTTTTCTACACAACCCACTAACTCAATTTGCCCTAAAAGTCAACTAAACATACATAAGAGATAATATCTCTTAATATGCCAAATAGACTTATATCTGTTAATGGACTTGGGCTTAGCTGTTGGGCTAACTCTTGGGCCAATATATGGGCTAAGTCCAATCCATAAATCAATTGGGCCTAGTTGATAGAATTGGGCCTTTTGGTTGGGCCAACTCTTGCCTCAAGCCCATTCCATCAAACTAATGGGCCTTAAGTTATGTTAATGGGCCTTGGATTAATCTTTAGGCCAAAACTCTTTTGGGCCTAGGCCTACACACCTTGGGCCATTAATCTAAGTCCATAAGGAAACAACACATATTCTTTATTTAATGCTTTAATTAATATCTCATAGTAATCAATCATTTAATAGTTAAACTCTTGGTGGAATTAGATTTCATGATATGCTAGAATCATTGCTCAAAGCATAAATCTAATTCCATTAATCTTAATTAATTGATTAAACTCTTTAATTAATAATTAGATTAATAAGGTGATATGGAAAAACTCTTTTAGGTGTGACTTACTAGGTTCGTATCTAATTGGCAATGAGAATATAATATCAACTCTTGATATTATTTGAAACTCTTTCAAGTCTAAATGTGAAAATTCTAACTATACACATTTAGTTCTCATAAGTTGTGAGTGACCCCCAGCATCAATATTACAACTACCCAATTAGAAATGAATGCATATTATGATTTACATGAACCCTCATGGTCATAATTATCATGCACTAAAATCCCTTCATATGAAGATCTTGAGAAAGCCTAGAGTCAAGGTTTAATCAAATTCTAATAGCTTTATCATATGACCTCATCTCAAGTTATTCTTGATAAAATATAACAAATGCTAGAAACACTTTCTAGCACTAAAACTCTTTCAGACTGTGTTATGTTTGTCTTGGCCAAGAATTCTATTCATCAAGAATAAACTTAGATAGCATAGGATCTATCCTAGTTCACTCTAGGCAATGAATCCCATCTTGGTTGAACACTTATCTCTACATTAAATTGACTAAAGCCACCATACGCCATATACCCATGTGTGAATAACATTAGTATGTAAGCAGTAACAAACTCTAACCACTCAAATGTGGATGACCGTGTCACCTTAGGTCAAAGGACTATATGCACCATTATGACCTAGACTGTGATCGTTGACTATAAGTGAATATCCTTATGATCACAAATCTAACGTCACTGTTCGATCCACCCATCACATGAGTATCCACATGTCTATTCTGATATATCATATCAACTAGCATGTGACTCCCTACCTCCCACTATTAGCATAACATATTAATTAAGAAAATAGATAGAGGTGATAGTCTAATTAATATTACCCAAATATTAATTAATTGACTATAAACAATTTATAGCATATGTACTAAATAAATCTGTAGCTCATATTATCAACTCTTAATAATAAATTTATTTAACATAATGTTAAAGGATAAATACTCAAATAAATAAAAACTTTATTTAAATGAATACTTTATTTCCATTTGGGATAATTTATAATGTCATTATATATTACAAAATGGCACTAGGGCACATCTATGCTAACACATCATCCCCCAGGTCTGCCCTTAGAGCGGGGTCACATTCTTCATATTTCTCAAAGGTTTTATCATATTCACATGCATTTCTCAACATCAAGTTGGTGGAATTCCACCTTGTTAGGACATCTAGACAAAGGCCATACTTAGACTCTATCCCAATCAGTTCTGAAAACTCTTTAAATTTTTTAACCTGGCAGGTTAATTCCTGATGTACCAAAGTACCTCTCTAACCCTTTTGACAGAAACATTAATTTTCTATAACTCATCAGACTCAACCAAATTAAGAATGTAAGCCACACAGCTCATATGAACATATTTGGCTTTAACTGGACTTGCCCCCCAACTAATTAATTTCTTTTTAAAAAAAGACATAACAATGTCATTGCTAGAAGCATTGTCACGAGTGATTGTGAATACATTTTCAAGACCCCATTCAACCAAAGAGGATTCAAAGGCCTTAGCAAGATATTCACCTCTATGTGAAGATACAGGCACAAAGCAATGACTTTCTTACTAAGCTTCCACTCAATTATTATGAAATGTGCAGTTATGCACATGTAGTTGATTCTTTGGATCGAAGTCCAAGTATCAGTAGTAAGACAGACTCTTTGACACTTAGATTTGAAAAAGTTTTTCAAATTTAATCTCTCTTCAACATAGATGTTGAAGATATCTCTACTCATTGTCCACCTAGAAGGATTTTAAAACGGGGGCATGCTGCACTCATTAGGTTTCTAAAACCCTCCCCTTCCATAAAACGAATAGGCAACTAATCTAAAATAAGCATCCTAGTAACAACATTTCTAACAACATCCTGGTCAAAGTGCCAAGCCCCAAAAACATCCATAGATGATGCACCTTCAGTTTCAGAGGCAGAAACAGGTTCAAAGGTTAACAGTTTTTGTCTGGTAGATTTGGGCATAAGGTTTTTCATGCATGTCAACATGTGATTCTTAAGAGAAGAAGTACCATGCTTTCTAGGTTCAGAACTAAAAAATTTTGGACAATAAAGACGTTTACCTTTTTCCAATTTACCTCCCACCCTGATTTGCTCGAAATGTTCCTAGACAACTGATATGAAATCACTCAACTTTCTTTTTTTGGACTTAGTCCCTTCAACTTCAGTCTCTTCTAAAGAAGAAACAGACTGCTGCTGCTGAGCAACGTTACTAGACTGCTCATTTGAAGCATTAGTGGCTTCCACCTCAGTATTTGCAATCATTGGTTCGCCAGTAGCAATTGAACTGCCATTGGCATCCACTGGTTTGTCCATCTACACATCATTAACGAAAGAGAGAAAAGAACACAGTGTATCAGAACCAATATAACAAGATAAGGAACAAATTAGACACATAATGTAGTTAACATAAATATTTCATAATAAATATCATAAAAATAAATAAACTATCTAATAATATTATTAATAAATTATATTATATATTACTATAATTTTAGTTACATAATTTATTAGGTAAATTATAAAATTATATAATAAATAATTTTATTAGTTATTAATTAAGAAAAATATATAATCCGGTTAACTAATAAATAAATTAAATATTAAATCTTATAAAAATATATAAATATAAATATTATTTCATTAAATATTTTATAAATTTACCCGACTAATTTTGATAAAATAAATTAAGACACAGTATAATATTTCAACACATTTAAAATAATATTATTTATAAAATTTCAATTCCATAGATCTTTTTTTATAAGGAAAAAAATCTCACTTTTACAAAAAAAATAAAAAATTTCCACAGATAACAAGGAAATGAAATACTTTGATAAAATCAAACAGATCGGCTTCCACCTGTGGAAAAAATCCAACTTTTACACACATAAAATAAAAAATCCCCTCAAATTACAAGGAAACGATAATATTTTCATAAAATCAAATAGATCGGCTTCCATATGTGAAAAAAATCTCACTTTTATACACATAAAATTAAAAATCCCCTCAAATTACAAGAAATCAAAAAGATTTTCATAAAATCCAACAGATTGGCTTCCACCATTAGAAAAAATTGTAAAATGTAATAAAAGGTATACTGATCATTTAAGTAGATAGCAGTTGAGGCCAAGCACAAGATCTTTGCTTCCACCTTTTAGATCAAATATTGATTTGTATAAATCATTGCTTCCACCAAAAAGATCTCCGATTCAATAGTATTTACGTACATGCAAACAAAACAAAAGGCACAAAATGTTAAAACACACTTGAATATCTATCAGATCTTTAAAAAAAAATCAAATATTTCATGTTTAAACACTGACTATATTACTATAAAGTGCAAGATCTTTAACTTCTGTCACCACTTTTCATGTTTTTAACATAAACATGAAAAGTTAACTTTTCATAACATAGCAGATCAATCGTCAATGGACAATAAGGTCCGTTAGGCATTTGCAGACTGATACCAGTGAAGTCTAGGGTTTTTTCAAGAATCAAAGGATGAAGAGGGTAAGAGATTCAATGTTTTGGTTAACAAAAGGTAACAGAAGGTATGTTTTATGGTAAGAACGAGAGAATTTTGAGAGAACATAACACAGATAGGAAGTTGAGAAAACATAGAGAAGAGAGGAGAGGGGCGACTGCAAGAGAATGAGAGGAGTGTGTGTGTGAGAGAGTAGGTTTAGAAATGAGGGGAAAGGGAGAATGAGATGTATATAGTTAGGTTTTTTAGGGTTAGGGTTTAGTAAAAAAAATGGCACCATTTTATTATTATTATATTATTATTATTATTATTAATAAATTCAGATATTTGGGTGGGTCAGAAATTATCTTTTCTCCCCCGACTAGCAAACTAAAATCCAAATTTCTCTTGAATATTGGTTCGAACCAAATTGCTTCCTCCGCTTGAATCGATTTATGACTGCATTTTGGATTGAGTTTAGGTCGACAACTCAGACCGGACTGAATCTCGCACAACCTTTATATATATATATAATATTATATTCCTCAAAAAAAAAATGTGTCATAATAATAAAAAGTAAAAAAATAATAAAACGACAGATGTCCTTTATAATAATTTTTAATGTACACGTAAGTATATTTATAATATTTATATAGAGAGGTTCATGCACAGTATATAACCACATAATATCTCTTATTTTTTGTAGAGTATAACAATTGTATGTTGAAATACAACTATGATAAAAACACATATCGTTGCATAACATGTTCATATGACTAAATGAATGAGTTAGCTTATATGAGGATTATGGATAATGACAACATTAATGGTACGTAATTCATGTCAATAATCAACTATAAAAAATTTATCTTTAATGGAAACATATTGAGTTGGGTGTAATCGAGCTGAGTAGTATCGACACCTTGTCAAGTTTGAGCTCGATTTAACTGTCAAATTTAAAGTTTAAGTTCGACTCAAACTCAATCGGGCTTTTCTTTTTGAAGCTCGAACTCGACTCTACTAAATAATTCATATACTTGAGCTCGACTCGGCTCGACTTGATTAATTAAATTAAATTTTTAAAATTATATATTTTTAAAATATTCAAACTCAACTCGAGCTTCAACTCGATTCAGTTAGTAAATATATATTTATAATTATATTAAAATAAAAAGTAAAATAATAAATATATCAAACTCAATTCGAATTTGATAGGCTCGATTAAACTTGCGAGTCTATCGAGTCACATATTTAGGAGTTCGAACTCGACTCGATAATCTACTCGATTGAGTAACTCGAACTCGACTTGACAATAATCGAGTTAATTTCGAGTCGATCCCGAATAACTCGCGAGTCGACTTGGCTCAATTACACCCTAATATTGAATGAGAAAATTAAGTGCTGTGACAAGGTGTTTATGTTTGATGCAATCCGGTTTTAGTTAATTATAATCCACATGCAAAATATGCCGAAGTTGTTATGATTTTTCTTTAATAGTATAAAATGTATCGTATTGACAAAACAACAGAAATTTTACTCCAAATATATATGATATTGTTTTAAGAATGTTTAGAGCAATCCTGCATCAATACAAGATTCAGTTCTATGACTTTGGCATTTTATATTTTAAAATATGTTACAAAAATATTGTATGTAATAGACAATGAATAAATATCGTTTTTATATTCTAAAGTATTTTTTATGTTATTTGAATGATATCAATATATAGTTTATGTTGTTATTATTTTATGTATATATAGTTAGAAGCAAAACTTTAATATATCAAATGTTATTGTAATGATAGTAAAAAATGATTTTATTCTTAAAAAATTGTTCACGATATTTTATAAATAAATTTGAACAAACAAATAACAAATAATTTTTTATTTTGATAATTAAAAATATTTAATTGACACCATTTTAAAAATAATTCAGATAACTTATAACATCAAAATAATTATATTACAATTTAAAAATTGACATAGATATATATGTTACTAAATAAAAAATAATATACAAATAATTTATAAAAAATAATTACAAATAAATTTTTTTCCAAATTTTTTAAATACACAGAAAAAAACTACTTATTTAATTTTTATAATTTCAATCAATATGAAAACAACTACCTAGTCAATCCCAAAAAATATACACAGAGATTGGACAACATAAAAGTTTTTTGATGGACTGCTCTTGGTTCTTTACCTTATTTTCTCTCTTATTTTATTGTAATTATTTTTTAAACTATTGGTATTGGTATTCAAAATTATTAGACTCCACTATATATATATATATATATCATTATTGAGATATGAGATGTTGCGTAAATGAAAATATACAATGCTAACATATCAACAGTTGTTAATTTATTTTTTATGAATAAAAAATTAAACATCAAATGTTTTTTTAATAAAAAAAATCTAAACATGAACGAAATTTTGTTTAATCAATTTTATAAATTAACAATGTTACAATGGCGATGATGACCGCTAAACATTACCGCGCTAGCTTTTTTTCTCTTGGTTCCTTGCTTTGGTAATGGAGTTGGTCCACTTCAATTTCTACTTCTACTTATTGTATTAATAAATAAAAGAATTAACAACGGGGCCATGCTTATAAAAGCATACAAAATACAGCCAATCTCTGAGTCTGATAGTGTGGAAAAACGAAAAGAAAAAGTAAGAAAAAAGCAGATCAAAGAGCACGTTGATGTGCAGAGCAGAGACCCAAAATCCAGTTTTAAAGCTCTTCTACAAACAAAGGCACAAACAAAGCAAATGAGGCAGATGGAGGTCATTTTTAACGAGGTGTAGCCAGTTTCTCAAGAAGCGGCATCAAGTTTTTTTTTTCTTTTTTTTTTTTACTTCAGACTTCAGAGTTTGGAGGAACATGAAAGAAATGGCTCTTCGTCCTCTACCACCTTTTTTTATTCTCTTCACTTGTGTATTGTTCTGCTGGCTGGCATCTTCTTCGAGCAGTGATAACGGTACTGTGACTGTGACAGTGTACTACGAAACTCTCTGTCCCTACTGTGCAAATTTTATAGTGAATCGTCTTGCGAAGGTGTTTGATAATGGACTCATTTCCATTGTGAAACTCAGGATGATTCCTTGGGGCAATGCATTTATCCAGTCTGATGGTTCCTTCGTTTGCCAGGTTACATCTTCTTTTTTCCATCTTTACCGTGACAAAACCATTTTAATCACTTTGAATTGGAATCCCTTTTTCTTTCTCAAATTTTTCTTGGTGTTTTCTTGTTTATGCACAGAAACTTCAACCAACGGCCGAATTTTTATTTTAAAATTTTTAGACAATATATCAGCTTTAATTACTTTTATTTTACTTTATCCGTATATATTAAGAATATATTTTATTTTTATTAAAAATATATTTTATTTTTTATTTTTTGAATATGATTATATTTTATTATTCAATGGTAGTTATTGATAAAGTGTATTTTACTTAGTAAAAAATAAAGTAAGGATAGAATACACCTTTAAAAATATCTCAAAACCAATCGTATAAATTTTAAAAGAATTATTAAAAAATGTATTTTTTACTAATTTTTTTTAAAAAATGATTAATTTAAAAAAATCTATATTTTTCTAAATTAAATTAAAGAAATTATAATTTAACTATTTGTTGATAGTTATAATATGTTTTTTAATATCTATATATTAAATCATATTTATCTATTTTTTAATATATTTAATATTTATGTATATATTTTTATGTATTTTTATTCTTATTTCTGTTTATATATTCTTAAAAATATCCTTTTATCGTATTCATTTTTATGTTTTTTTTTTATATATTTCCTTTTTGGGTCTGTTTCTGTTTTCATTTCCGGGATACTAAGGCTAATGATGAATTTTATGCATAGATACGATCAAATAGCCAGTAACCAGAGTCCATTTTTATGTGTTTCTGTGATTCCTCGGACCCATGCTGTTCATCGACTTTATGAACAGCTTTATGTTTACACTGACAGCTCTCTCCCCAAGACACTGAATTAACGCGATAGTTATGAATTTTCATCTGCCAATGTCTACCCTTTAGAGCATTGGTATTTATTATCATCATCATCATTATTATTATCATTTCTCTAATTTAAAATTGTGAAACTAATACTATTTGTTTTGATCATGTAAATGATGTTTAACTTTGCACTTGCAGCATGGTCCAAATGAATGCTTTGTGAATACCATTGAAGCCTGTACTATAACCGTCTACCCAGAAGTGGTAAGCCTTTGTTTTTGGCATTTCTAGTGAAAATTAGTGTTTACTTATCGATTAGTGTACCTATTGTCGAACTAGTTCTGAACTTTAATATTGTTTTAAGAGATGCTTTATGCATAGGATGAGATGATTAGATTGTACTGAAATATTATAGTAGCTATCATCCACAACTATTGAAATAAGATGTTAGAAGTTATTTTCATTTAAGCGGTATTAAATTTGAGTTATAACATACATATGCAGTTGTGTTAAATTTGTTGTTATGAAATTTTTACTGTATTTGCAGTTAAATTATGTCTGTATCAAACTGGATTAGTTAGAGTTCAGGGTTCTAATAGGGATTTGGAGCTAAAAAAAATGTTAATGCTATAGTAGACATTGCTAAACTTCAATTTGTTCCCCATTTCATTGACCTGACTCGTGAGTTTGAACCCTTGCAGGAGAGGCACTTCAGATTTATATATTGCGTGGAACGCTTAGCCTTAGAGAACAAACTCAACGAGTGGGTTAATTGCTTTGAAATGGCTGGGTTGGGAAGAGAGGCCATTGATTGCTACACTAGCGGCTATGGGAATATGGTTTGCTTCTGAACAAAAAAACCAACTTTGTTTTATTTTGTTTTAAGTTGTAAAATTTTCTCTTTTAGCCCTTTTTCAGAGAGCTCGACTAATTTCATGAAGATATGCAGATTGAGCAACAATTTGCTGCTGAAACTTCCCAGCTCAATCCACCACATAGATTTGTTCCATGGCTAGTGGTAAATAACCAGCCACTTCAAGAGGTCAGTCCATGAAATTTTAAGTTTCCAATGCCCCCCTTTATCTTCCAAGTCTCAACAAGGTATGCTGTTAAAACATACAGGACTTTGAAAACTTTGTGAGCTATGTATGCAAGGCTTACACAGGGACTCAAATGCCAGAGGCATGCGTATCACTTCCTATAGAGGCCAATTCACTGCTGAAGCAAAATCATATCAGCCCAGTTTGCTTTAAAGACAAAACAGGCAACTCCACATCATCATCATCAGCAACAACAATAAAATCCCTAAAATCAACACATGATTGATGATAAAATGGAATAGTGTAGTAGTTAGCGCAGTAAACTGTACTGTGCATATGATAATTTGGCTTGTCTTGCTTTGAACTGTTGGGATGGAAACTTGCCACTTACTAGAGTAGCACATGCTGTGAAGTAGGAGTCATGTGCTATTATGGTGTAAAACTAAGTTTTGATATGAATTTGGGAGCTTGGTTGATTATAATTTGAGGTAGCTCTCCTGTTCTCGGAAAATACTTATGCGATCACGGGCGAGTTCACTTGAATGAGCTTGTTTGTTAGTGCAGTTAGTTAATTGAGATAGCATTAGTATGTTAGTGTGGTTAGTTAACCGAGGATGGAGATCCAACCCACACCACTAAAATGCACTTTAATACCACTATAGACTACTCAAAGCTGGCTGTAGCTATCCATTTAAAGGATATGGTCTGGTAAAAAAAATATGAGATCTTGTTGATCTAAACTCTAATTAATTTAGTCAATTCGGAGAATTATAAAAGCTATAAGTGTCTCTTATAAACTACATTTCACAATTGAAATATTATTTAAATAAAAATAGTCTTGTCAGATTATTTCTTGGACGAAATTGGTAAATTTGAAACTATTTATCATATGACAGATAAAACAAATTATCCTGCAAGAATTATGTGCTTTGGCAGTTTTCAGATTTTCATGAGATTTATCAATAAAAGCTTTGAAATGTCTCCAATTCCCTCAGCAGCTTTTGTTGACACATTCTCAAGGCGCGTTTCATTTATTACTTTGCAATTATTATTTCATTTGGTATGTACAGTATCCAAGTGTTTGCTACATGTAGATACGAATAGTGACAGCCAGCAAGGCTCCCAACTAGATTGCTATGGAGTAAACACGGTACGATTCTGGTGCCTGCCGCTTTTATTTAGGTTTGTAACCCTTCACATTGGCTAAAAGAAAGTACAAAATGGCTAATGGAAATAAATTTTTTTTTTTGAAACAGCTAATGGAAATAATTAACAAATAGTTTAAAGACAATATTAATAGCAATACTATCACATTTTAGTATAATGTCCTTTTTGAGCCATTTAAATTGTAGTTTAACTGAGCCACCAAGCACAATGAACAGTAATGATTAGGAGTGTTCACTATATTCAGCATGCTCAAATGAACTATAAATTGATGGATATCAATTACAATTTAGAATCGTCTAATTCAACTTAAGAAACTGTATAACAAGTTATATAAATAATTGCTGTAATTTAGGTGAAGTATTAAATCTTGAAGTCTTTCAAGTTAATTATTTAAACATCTACCATTTTATTCTTGAGGTATGATTGAAATTGCTTCGAAAGCTGAGATGGTGAGGTTGATACCATGACACTCATGACGAATGAAGTCTAGCCTAATTGGTGAGAGTGGAGGTTTCATAATCTAAAAGTTGTGAGTTCAATTTTTGGTGGGAACATTGAGAAGAATTTTATGTTCTTACCTCACCCCAACTAGAATTTAAATATATACTAAATGGGTAAATCAACTAGAATTTATATATATACTAAATGGATAAACCTGCCAATGAAGCCTAGTTTGGACGGTTAAAGTGGAGGCTCCATGAAGTGAAGATCGTGAGTTCAAATTATGGTGGCGTTAAAGACTTAAACTAAATATTTTTACCTACACCCACCTGAAATTGTTGTAATATCCTAAAATGGTTTGTACTGGGAAAAAAAAAGGGATAAACCTAAAAAAAACATGCCCCTCATGCATGTAGACCAATCGGCCTGCAAAATCAGAATGCATTTAAACCAAGCAAACATTGACCTCAAGTCTCATCTTATGCACAGCTAAATTAGGCTTAATATATTAGTAGCTCTTTGAACTTCAAACTTTTTTCTCAATTTATTTTTTCAGTTTATATTTATAAATTGATTATTTTGACACTTGCTAAAAAATTTATAAATATTTTTTTTATCTAGTTTATGTCTAAAAAGTTTCATTTTAACTTATAAAAAAACTATTTAAACATTTCAAATAGTAAAAAAAATAGATAAATTTTTTTAGCAATCAAGTGTATATAATTATTTTGTAAAATAAGAAAAAACATCAAATGTAGGAGGTTGTACATGACAGCTAAAGTAATACAGAAAACTCACACACTACTTCAGTCCTTGTTAGGCCATTATTATAATAATTTGAAATGGATAAGGGTACCCAAAAGAAAACTAAATCCATGGTTTTTCTTCTTTGTTTTAGGAGAATTAAGGCATAAAGTTAAGGGCATTCATGTGACATTCATATATATAAATACTGTATACAATTGTACTGTATGTATAGAGAAGCATATGCATTAACGACTACTCTCTGCGTCCTAAGCAGACAAAAATGGCTTCTTGGAAATTATTCTCATTCATCATTCCTTTCTTCTTCATCTTCCTTGCATCTCCACCTTCTTCTGTTACTTGTTATCCTTTAGATGTAGAAGATGGTGTCTCTAAAAGTGTTGTAAAAGTCAACCTCTCAGTGTACTATGAAACTCTATGTCCATCTTGTGCAAATTTCATTGTCAGAAATCTCATGTCTATATTCAACAATGGTCTTATTGACATCATCAATCTTAGGATGATACCTTGGGGCAATGCTCATGTCAAAACTGCTAACAACACCATGGTTTGCCAGGTCTCCATATTCTTCTAATTTACTTCATTTTGATGTATTGAGTTGCTTTTGGAAATTATTAACCCCTCGCATTTTTTTTTTTTTTTGTTTAACAAGCAAGGGCTTTGCCCTTGTGACGGCCTGCAATCGAACCCATTATCTATGATGCCATGAAGGGAGCCTTTGCCATTTAATTGCTCAACCTTCAACAACCTCTAGCATCTAAGAATTAGTATTTTCAGAAATTTATATTGTTATTACAAGTTATCAAATCTTTAGGAACTTGTTTTCATGGCTTTATGGACTAGGTGCTCTTAATTTAGCTTTTCCTATTGGGGTATAATGGAAAAATGAAGCTTCATTTTGATGTTTTTGGACACACTTTTAACACTATAATTACTAATTAGTCAATTCATTAAATAGCATGGCCCATGTTATGTTTTTTCTTGATTTAGTGTTTCACCTTGTTCCTTTCACAATTTATAAAAAGGTAAAGAAGAAAAACAGTGTATACCCTGTTTGTAAGTCTAAAATATCTTGAATGTATTAAGTTCTTACAAGGCTTTATTCCTCAATAGTCATACCATCAATTAGTGCTAACAAATGGTTATATTCTTCAAATGATAATAATGTCATTTCTAGCAGCTTTGATCCATTATTTTAATTTTTTTTTTATGCCAAAATTTGCAGAATGGTCTTGATGAATGCGAATTAAATACAATACAAGCATGTGCTATTAATGTCTGGAATGATGTGGTAGGACCTGCTTTCTCTTCTTCAATAGCAGAGAATCATGTGTATGTGTATAGTTTAGGGGAGATTTTGCAATTTTAATTACAGAATTCTTGAAAAATTCTAATGCAGAACAAATATTATGCTTTGATTTACTGCATTGAGTTCCTAGCAATTGAGGGAAGGCATCAGAATTGGCCAACTTGTTTCAATTCACTGGGCTTGTCCAAGAAACCTGTTATGGAATGTTATACAAATGGGACTGGAGCAAAGGTTAGTTTGATTTGCTTATTTTCTAGAGCAGAAAAGCCAGCAGCAGCAATGATTATATTGTGATACCTAACCATTCTAATTGATTGAAAATGGATATGCAGCTTGATGTTGTATATGGTTATGAAACTGCACACCTTAATCCTCCTCAAACATTTGTGCCATGGGTAGTGGTGAATAATCAACCACTTGGAAGTGTTAGTCCCTAAATCAGTCTCTTCCTCCTGTCGTGTGTGACCATGGACAGCTTTTAATGACACTTCTACTCTGATGCAGGACTACAAAAATTTTACAGCCTATATATGCAAAGCATACAAAGGCAGCCCTGTACCCAGGGCCTGCTTATTGCCACTGGCTAACATCAGCTCAATTAAGGAGCCAGATCCAGTCTGCTATAGAGGTGTTGAAGCAAAAAATTGACTTCTTTGAGACCAGGAAAGAGAACATCAAGGTCAGGAAAATCATTCCACGAGGAGCCATCAGACGGATCACAGGCTGACTAAACAGCATAATACCAACCTTTAGCTATGCATTTTTTTTTTTTTGGTGCATTAGTTTCCTCAGTTTTGTGCCTTGATCCCTCAAATATATCAGAAGAAATGCACCAGAATTCCTCCCACCTAACCCTGTATGTAAAACTAAAAGACAGTTTCCAAGCAAATGCAAGATCAGCTCAAAGTTATGAAGCATCTTTATTACACTGGAGTCCATTATGATTATGCCTAACATAATATTGTTCATTGCTCAGAAAGTTGCTGGATGATAATTATAAGTCATAACAAATGCAATCTTGTGAACACATGATATCAAATTCCACCATAGCTAGGACAAATTTCTTATACATAAAGTTTGCATTAACTATGTCTAATTTCACGTGTATCAAATTTGATTTTGTATTTTATTGCAAGAAAATCTTCAAAATAATTCATATAAGAGATAATGGGAACTTTCAACATCTTCCTGTTTCTATTCGTGTCAAATTGTTAATGATACTTCGTCTGACTATAGATATACCACAAAGGAATGTAGTGCAGAACTGAAAGGAAATGGCTGATGTAGAAATTTAAATGACAACTGAAACTAAATCCTTTTTCCCTATTTAAATGCTCAACAGCTTCATAATGAGCAGCTGAGTTATCAGAATGATCTCATGACTGTCCTTAATCTCAGTTTCCCTCTGTGACAAATCTGCTCTCCAACTTGGCAACACTATTGTTAGCACAAGTGGATGGCAGTTCATGGTCCATTCAGCTCCATTTTGAAGGAATTTTCATGGCCTTCATCTGCCTGGCCGGTGCATTAGGTCAGCTAGGGGTTTATGAATGCACCAGAAAACAATGAATCCTCCAATTATGTTGTCTGGCATTACATTTTAGCATGTTTGACTAATGACCAGCACAATTAACATTGCTTTCAGTTCTGCATGTGCCAAAATCTCTGGATGCAAGGGGAATTACCTGCTTTATATATCCAGCTTACAGAGCATAGATGATGCGTACTCATTACTCTGGCGGCAGCCTGGCACCAACAAAAGCCACCTGAACTTTTAACATATTAGCCTCCAAAACTTTTCAGTGCGATAGAGAGGCACTCATTGCAATACCAAAAATCAAACAATTAATCAAGTTTCAGCCAGCGAACCAAATGACACCTTATATTGAGAAGCATCTTAACTATTATTATTATTAACACTGATTTGGCACTTAATAATGTTAAGCAACATCTAATAATACAAAGGGGGAAAATGGATCTAAACTACATTTCACCAACACAGCTCAAATAAGCAAACAAGGCTTAAACACCATAACCCACACAACATCAGCGGCAGCTCCCAAATGAATAGTCATAAATTACAGTCTATCTCAAAAAAATGCTCTCACAAACAGGAAACAATTGATGTGTGGTCATTATATAACATTGCATGCCATCTGAATGGAATCGTGTTAACCCCTATCGTAGATTTATCATCTTCCAAATGCTCTGGCATGTATCAAAATGAGAAATGTTTGCTGGATCAAATTCAAACTTCTCGACCATCTTTTTTTCTCTATCCACTATGTCTGAGATTAGTATTAAGGACGATATATATGCCACACAACAGCCTCAAACCAGAATAAAGGCAATAAAAAGGAAAATAACAGCTCAAACAGAAAAACACATGGTAGGCTGGAAATCAAGGATACGGCCTGAGATTTTGGAGTGATCATCCAAGTCGGGAATGACATTAGTGACAGAAGCATACATTGAAAGCTTCCTCCTGCAAAGTGAAAGAAAACATGTTTCATTTTCTGATACATGGAAACTGAACTAAGAAAGTAAATTGATACTAACAGTCTAAAACACTTATCAGAAACCCCTAATAAATGGATAATACTCCATATTACTGCTTAGCATCAAAGCAAAAATAAAAACATTCTCTTCAATCTGCAGAATCGAGGAAATATACATACAACAAGTTGGATATTAGTCAGGATTCTCTTTTTCAACCAGGCCCTTGAACCAACACAAGAAAGCCATAAAAGATAAGGACTAGGCAATTTTTAGGTCTTGTTTGGGGCAAATCACATGCAAGAGTCCAATCAAATTGAATTCTTGCAAAATCAAGTCACTTTTGACATGATTTCATTTCTTTCAAAAGAATAAAAATTTTCTATGCTATTTCTACATTATTGAAAGGTGGACAATATCAACAGAATAACTTATGCAACACCTTTTCAATCTAAATCAATACTCTAAATGGAGCTGTTTATGTCAACAAAAAGGGCAACAGAAAATTTCTAATTTTCCAGGCCATACGAATTTTTTCTCTCTTTCAAAATACCTCATTTCCTTTCTTAAAAAAGATCAACAGAATTGATTTCCAACAACTATGGGGTTTCTAGAGATAGGAATTGCTTAATAAAAACTGAACAAATTTTGAAATTTTCATCGTCTCCAAACAAAATCTCAAATGATGAAATCAAGATTCTATAAAAGTATAAACATATAGATACACACACACTTACTGGGCCCTAAGCTCTTCTTGCTCAAGTTTCTTCATAGTTTGCCTCTGTTCTTCAACAAGAATCCTTTTGCGTTCAAGATCATTCATCTCACTGTTAATAACTGTGCTCAAACAAATAACATATGAATAGCCAATCAATACCACCATCCAGAACAACTGAAAAAAAAAAAAAACTCATAACTAAACAAACAAATAAAATATTATCAACTACACAGATTTTCACTTATCTAAGCTCCTCCATTAACAAGCATTCTTTTTGGTGCTCCTCCTCCAATTCCTTCTGAAGAAGATCCAATTCTTCATCAGTAGAAACTTCAAGTTTCGCCTTCTCTGTTTTCTGCTTGCATTCATCAATCTTCCTCTCGTAATCTGTACACTTCAAAAGAAAAAATGAAAAAAAATTTCTAAAAAAAAAAATTACTAAAGAGAGGGGCAATTGAAATTAGACCTTGCAGAAGGTAGAGGGAATTGTTGAATTCGGCGTCGCATGAAGTGTGAAGAGATTTTGACTGGTGAAGACATTGCGTCAAAGTGTTAATGTCCCTTTTCTCCTTTAACACTGCAACTAGATCGTCACTGTATGATATTAGCTTCTCTACATCGATGTTTCTTGAGAAATCCCCCATTTTCTCTTCTCTAGCAGTAACGATGGCGGCTGGATGTGTGATTTTGGCTAGGGTTGCCGAAGAAATTAAACAGATACAAACAACCAAAAAATACAGAAATTTAATTTAATTTCTAGGGTTCGCCTGCAACGAGCACAGAGATGGAGTTTGAAGTATCAATTGAGCCTTGAGGGAAAGGGAAAGGGAAAGGGAAAGGGGAGAGGAAGTGAAGTGAGAGTAGAGGGAAAAACATTTTAGATCGAGTTTGAATAAAACCACGTCGCCGCATGCCCAAACAAAATTAACAAATTTGAAAACAGGGATAGTCTAAAACTTTTTAAATAAAAATTTAAGGAAAGGTTTTGTCCGGTGTATATACCCCTAGTGGTAGAATTTATATGATAAGATATGTGTCACTTTTTTATCAATTAAGTATATTGTATTTAGATGATATGTCTTGAATCCTCTCGTTAGGTGTAATATATTCAGTGTAGATAAAACTCTCATAAAATTTAATAATGGGATATTTGAATCATCTGAGTTTGTTTAGTATGTTAATGCTGACACGTGATGTCGAATGATCTGGACAAGGGAATGGCTGCAAAATGAAAGCATGTAGCAACCATGTGTAGGGATGATTACCATTTTGGAACCGCCAGTTTTAGGGGTTAATTACATCCACAGTACCCATATTTATTCCAAATTCCTATTAAAAGACCTGATTTTCATTTTGTTACTTAAAACCTCCTAAATGTTCCCCTGAGTCCCACAAAAGTACCTCCTCCCACTATCCGATCGTTGGTGACCACGTGGAGGCTAACGTGGCTTCAGTGCATGAAAAAGTAACATGTCTCCAAAAAAAGTACTTACCACACCATCAACTGTCAAATGACGTAGCCCACTACACTAAATCTCCCTCCTAAAGCTTTCCAAGGAAGCTTTACACCCTAAAATGAAAAACACAAGTTAAATGATTAAATCTATCTCTTTTATAGATCTAAAACGCAACTCATAGCTTCAAAAAGTGCAAAAGTTAAACATATTAAAAATCTAACTTGCATTTATAGTGGATGAATCAAACATGCAAATAACCCAAAGTCCTCCATTTTCTTTAAGTTGCATTTGAATCGAAGAATCTTGGTGTTTTTGTTTTAGTTTGATTTGAATGAACTTTAAAGAGTTATAAAATGAACAAACGAGTAAATGTTCATGCATTTTTTGATAGATTAAGCTTTATGGGGTGTGAGAGGTTTGTGGCATTTTGTCCTGAGCTTTGCCAAGAAAAAGTACAATGGTGGGGTTTAACAACAACAACTTTTCCATTTAGTGGTGGGGTCGACTAGTGAGAATGGACAAAAAAAATCCAGGTAAAGTAAAGCTTTTGTTTTTGTATTTATTTTTGTTAAACCCTAAATGATATTATAATTGAAACAATTTTTTTTGGAAGGATAGAAGTTTGTATATTATATCAATCTTTATCAAACACATGAAATAAAATAAAATATATTAAAGAACACTTTGTGAGATGGTGGTGTTTGTTTATTGCTTGATTTTGAAACTAAATCAACATGAATCATTATTATTTAAAACAGAGCCAATTATTGAGGACTTTGAAGTGCATTTCCACTTGAGGGAGGGGGAGGTTGATCATGAGGTATTAGAGATTGATAAAATTTCTCTAATAAGATTTTGATTTATGGGCACAAGAATTGGGACTGTATGGGACCATGATGTATTACTGGCGAGATCCTGATAAGGATTATAAGTTAGGTTTAAAAATTTTAGAAAATGATGGCTCAATATTTGAAATGGCATTAAAAGCAGCTGATGCGAGGGATGTGTATGTGAGGCATTTAAGTAAGGATGAGTTAGAGGAAGTCTTAAATGTTGGCCAACTAAGCTCTATGGTCATTAAAGAAATAAATGATGACTGGGAGGAGTTACCTCCTATTCAGAATAGTAATGGTGGGAAGGAAGCATTGACAAAGGCTGAAGCATATCATGGATAACAGTACATGTTAGCTGAAGCACCTAGCACTCACACAGGTTCTGTTGATAAAGCAAAGATAGTGACTCAAACAGGAAATGGTTTTGAAGCTAAGACAGGGATTGAAACAACTTTTAATGTTAAAGTTGAGACAGGGATAGATGTTGGTGTCGAAGAGGAGACAGGTAATGAATATGGCATTAATGTTGGAGCTGACACTCAGGCTGATGATGATGTCAAGGGGATTGGTCAAGAAGATGTTGAAGTGACTGAACAAGAAAAGGCAAACAATTTCATTGATCCTGAATATGATATTGTTAATAAGGATGAAGATTTGATTGAAGTGCTTAGTGAAACAGAGTAATTGAATATAGTATAAAAAAAATGCATCTAGTGATAGGGTAAATGAGCCAGACTTAGAAAATGAATCTACAGAAGATGATTCAAAAATTGATGGTGCAGAAAATGAGGGAGCAGGGGCTGGTTTGACAGGTTGTTCAGTTGCAGGCCAAAGTGCTAACAAGGTTAGAGCTAAAATGAGGGAAAAAAAAAAGTAAGGTTAGAAGACCAAAAAGAAAGGGAATAATTCACATTAAATCTGGTGGGTTAGAAGCAACAATGAGAGTGGAAGAAAATGAGATGGATTCTGACTATACAGCATCCAATGAGCTTCAAACAGCTTCAGAGTCTGATGGTGATGAAAGAGGGTCAAGAAAGAAGGTCAGATTCCCAAGTTTTAATGCTGAGAGGGACAATAATAATCCTACCTTTTCCATAGGTATGATTTTTAAAAGTAAAGATGTGTTCAATGAAACAGGTAAGCAATGGGGTATCAAATATAAATTTTAGTTGCACTTCCTAAAGAATAATACGATGAAAGTTAGATGTAAATGTTATGATATGTGTGGATTTTGGATTTATGCATGCAAATTGAACAAGCATGACGAGAAAGACTTGACATTTTAAGTAAGGACTTTCAATTTCAAGCATAAGTATCCAAGAAAACATTGTAACTTTCGCTTAACATTTAATGAATTGCTCAAAAATACATTGAGGAATCCAGGTTTGATCATACTTGGAAGCTTAAAGTAATCAAATTGAGGGTTAAAAAAGATATGAGATTAAACATATCAAGAATGAAGGCATGGAGGGCAAGAGACTATGCTTTAAAGCAAATTAATGGGGATGAGAAGGAGTAATATTCAAGGTTGTATGACTATAGGAAGGAATTACTTAGGACAAATTTAGGAAGCACAGTTGAATTCAAGGAACCAAAAGGTGTATTTAAGGGATGGATGTTTGTTTAGTAGGTCCAAAAAATGCACTCAAATCAGGTTACAGGCTAATTGTTTGTTTGGATGGTTGTTAGCTTAAAGTGACCTATGGGGGACAACTTCTTTCTACAACATCAATTGATCCAAATGCTTGCATTCTTCCCATTGCATGGGCTATTGTGGAGACTGAAAGCATAAATACTTGGTCTTGGTTTCTTAAACTGCTGAAAGTCGATCTTGATATACGCAATTCACACTATTAGGTGTTCATGTCTGATAGACAGAAGGTACATCCTAATGTTTTTACATTGTTTTATTTTATTTATTTATTATATTGATGAATTGGGACATTGAAACTTATTTAATTTTTGTTCTTCATGGCATGGGTTAAAAAGAGCAGTTGTAGACTTATTTCCAAATTTTGAACATAGGCTCTGAGTGTAACATATATAAACCAATTTACGGGCAAAATTGAAGATGGGCGAGACAAGCAAAAATACGGAGCTCAAAGACTGGTTATGGAATGCTGCAAGGGCTACCTTTAATGTAAAATTGCAATATTAGTCGGAAAAAATAGAAGAAAAATATCTTGATGCTTCAACTTGGCTTAAATAGTGCCCTTGTGAGGAGTGGAGTAGGGCATGTTTCAAGAATACAGCAAAATGTAATATTTTGCTAAATAACTTAAGTGAATGCTTCAACAAGTACATCTTGGAAGTAAGGGAGAAACCAATATTGAACATGATGGAGATGATTCGATCTCAGTTGATGAAGAGAATTAATTGCAAATAATTATAGGGAAGTAAAATTAAGGGGAATTTGTGCCCTAAGATCAAGAAGAAGTTGTTTGCATATAAGAAAGACTTTTATAATTACAAAACAGAATTTGTAGGGTCACCTAGAGTTCAGGTTATATGTCCTGATGGTCAGTTTGTTATGGCCATAAAGAACAAGACATGTGCCTGTAAGAGATAGGATCTTACAGGGATTCCCTATATGCATGCATGCTATTGCATTCTTGAAAATAATGAAGAACCAAAGAATTATGTTGATGCAAGCTACTCAAAGGTGACATATCAATGAGTTTACAGTTGTATAATTAACCCCATAAATGGCCCTAGCTTGTGGGAAAAGGATATGTCTGCACCTGGAATGTTTGTTGCCCCTTCACTAGTTAAGCAAAAAAGAGGAAGAAAATTGTAGACGACGGGGTTTGGTGCGCGCCCAAGTTTATTGCAACCGCGACACTGTTTGAGCTCAGGGCTCTAGGGAACACACTAACCACTGTCACAAAGATATGGCGTGGAGATGAGGAGTCGCCACCCAGGGTAATAACTGGGACAAATCGAAAGTGGTGGTAACTAGATTCTCTAATACAAGCTAGCACCACAACCAGGAGTTATGGATACGGAATACCAACTTCTTTTAGTCTTATGTTCATTTAGATTTATTTTATTAATCACTATTTTATTACATAATTACATGTAATTTCATTAAACCCTAATTTAAACATCCATCTAACCCTAAGGCAACCAATCCATGAAAAAGCACATAACAAATGCATTCAAAGCATAATGTCCCTAAATCTAAACTACATTTGATTTTAGTTTAAATTAACTAAATCTATATATTTTATTTACAAGTGAAATGGAACAAAAAATGAGCCTACATTTTGATAATTAGTGAGCCTAAATCTATTTATTTTAATTATAAAGAAAGTGGGCCTAAGTCTATTAAATTTTAAAAGGAAAAGAAATAAATTAGTGGGTCTAATTCTAATTAATTTTAATTAAATGAAATGATCTTAAGTCTACAAATTATGAAAAGGGCTTTATTAATGGGCTAAGCTAAGTCTAAGTTAATTTTATTTAACTAAAAATGGGCTTAAAGTCTAAATTAATCTAGTGGGCCTAAATTAATTAATTAAACTTAAATTTAATTTTAAAGCCTACTCCTTAAGTGAGTTAGATTTACATGTGGGCCTGGCCCCTAAAACAAATAAAAATAAAAACAAGCCCAAATAAAAATAATAAAACAATAGATAAAAAAATAAACATTACGTGATCTTTCTAACCCTAATTTTAATTACATACAACCTAAATTAATCTAAAGCCACCATTGATTTTAATTAAAATTTACCAAATAAACCTAATTTACTAATTAATTTTAAGTGCAGGAAAAATAAAGATTCAACTATATTCCCACTACCGGGGCTATTACAATTCG
>CATIWM010406040.1:0-30869 GCA_949671775.1 Mallotus repandus | reverse complement strand
GAACAGGGTACCCGAATTTAGCAAACATCATTCACATTTACAATCTCATCCCAACATTAATCATCATTCAACATAATAGGTAAATATCACAATAATTAAAATTTAGCATCTAGTAATTAGAAAATAAATATTTCTCTTATCTAATCAACTTAACAAATAAATTTATAATTAATTATTTATTTATTTACTTGTGTTATCTAACATAGAACATTAAGTTATCCACTTACCTTTATTGCTCCTTTTCCTTTGTTTGTATTTACTTGTATATCAGCCTCATTTTCATTTGGTTTAGCTGTAATAGATCATAATTCATTTGTTTTTAAACACCCAAAAATAATAAAACTTCATCTAGCATGATAATATCACTAAACTATCTAAATATATGAAGCTGCCAACTATAATAGATTTAATAGGGTGAGTTTAAAAATTCACCAATAATTCTATACACTTAATCTCAAAATGAAACTTTTCAGATCATTAACCCTATGTGTCTAAAGTAATTTAAAATTTATTTTGCTTCCATTGACGGTGTATAGAGGAAGAACCCTAAGAAATAATCCACCATACTCAAACCATCATTGGAAAATAAACAATAAAATGTTCAGCCCCAAATGACCATTGAAACAGTAGAAATAGGTTTTCCATATTTATGTAAGTTTTGTAGTAGACATCTCAAAATTTTTATATTATCAAATAAAACTAAATTTGAAGCATTCTAGCTCAAGTTATGATCAAAACAATCAGACTGAAAAACTAGATCTTAAATTTTGTATCTTATATACCCTAACTCAATTCAACAAAAATATTAAAATTACTTATCAAATAAACATCCAAGGCCTTTGAAGATAAAGATTATACTCCAAAAATGATTCTATACCTTCCATTTTACTTGGTAATTCAGCTCTTTTTTTTTAGATGATAATGAAGAAGAAGGAGGAGGAGAAGGAAGATAAGGATAATCTTCCTTCCTTCTTTTAAAGCCACGTATAACTTTTTTTTTTAATAATAATAATAATAATAATAATGATAGTAATAACAACAACAACAAAACCAATTTAAGCCCTTTTATTTTTTCCATTAACCAATTTAAACCCTTAACTTTCTAATTCTTGTTATGGACTTAATATCACACATATTACATGTATTTCTTATGACTATATGATATGCATGTTATGCAAATAAATGAAAATGTATTATGCGGGCGTTACACTACCAGTATCAAAAACTCCCTTCAAATCATACCTATCCCTATTACTGAAATTCTCTATAACAATGCAGACAACCACTCCCCAAAATCGATACCCATAAACCAAATTTCCCACTCACAAAATAACCCAGTCGCAACCCGCCATGTTGCCCACCCAACAACACCTCCTCAATCCCATCCCACAACTATTGTCCTAATTCTCTTCATGCATGAAGATGAGTCCCACACAACTTCATATTCCTCTCTAACGTTACCCGAGACCTCACCACTTAACAACCAACACATCATACCATCTGTTCCATACCTAACTGCACTCGCTCCCTCTTCTTATTCTTTTGATAATTTCCCTGATTTAAGTAACAATTTAATTATGGATTTTTCCTTTGTAGGTACCTCTCCACCCATGCACAATCATCCCATGTTCACTCGGACACAACTCCGGCATAATCCAAACCTCGACCTTTCTTTTGCTTAAGAAACTTAGCACATTCGTTCTCGACGTACCAATATTGCTCTTTTCACTTGTACCAATCTGACCACTCCAAAATCTTATAAAACAACCTCTCAAATACCCCATTGGAAGGAGGCAATGAAACAGGAAATTCAAGCCCTCAATGACAATCACACTTGGGAATTGGTGCCCCGCCCATCGAATACCAACATTATCGAGTCTAAATGGGTGTTCAAAATTAAATTTAAAGAAGATGGTATTGTTGAACGCTTCTGTTGACCTTAGCAATAATCAATCTTGATTTTGATCTTAAAAAACTTGATTTTGAGCATTTAATATGTTTGTTTAAGTGTGTATAAGCTAGGACTATCATGGAAATCAAAATAAAGTTAAGCATGCTTGTGGGCTAAATCGACCTTCGAGATTTCAGGAGGATTTTGGAAGTCTTAGACTTTTATAATGAGAAAGTTATCTTATTAGAATTTGAAGTAGACATCACAAGCTTTCTGAATTGATCTTACTTGTCAAAATCCAAATTCATGTGGGTCTAAAAATCTTCAGTTAAAATCAACATATGTAGTTTTCATTTTAATTTGAGCAGCTCTTAGTGTTTCAACAATATCTTGAGCTACAGATGCCTAATTGAGGTGATTCAAAGTGATATGGAAAGATAAGACAAATAGCTAAAAATTTTATGAAAAAATCTTAGGCTGATTCGATCTTTTTTAATGGATAAAAGTTATGATCTCGACCGGGACCATGCAAGTCCCGACCGGGACCAAAATTAAACCAAATTGAAGAAATCTTCTAGAACATATCCCGAGCCAATATCACGACTGAGAAAAGTGTGATCCTGATTGGGATCAAGGTAGTCATAATTGGGATCAATGCCGACTTCAAATATAACGACTATAACATATATATTTTTTATTATCCCGACCGAGATCAATGTGATTACAATCGGGACCAGAGAAAATAAAGGTAAAAGTTCAAATTTCATTCAAATGAAGTTTGAATTTTTTGAAAACAAAATTATTATTTCTAACAGCTATAATTGAATTGCTCAACTATAAATATAACATCTGAAGATCATTTAAAGGTTAAGAAACTTGTTTTTCATTTATACATTCTCAAGCATTCAATTAAGCTCAAAATTCTCTTTAATTCATTATTGTATTTAGTAAACTCTTGTGAGAGTTTGGTGAGTGATTATAATAGAAATTCTTATTCTTCTATTTTTTGGGTTTAGAAAAAGGGAAGTGAGGTTCTATTATAAAGGAAATGGTTTAAGTGTTTAGCCATCAAAACACTTGGAAATTTGGTTTTAGTGTGATCCTTGAAAACACTTCTGTAAGGTTTGAGTTGAGCCTAAAACTCAAGTTGTAAAAATCAATCTAGGGGAATAGATTGTGGTGATTCAAAATCCTAACTTGGGAATAAGTTAGGTGGAGACATAGGATTGTTGAGAATCCGAACTCCTTCAATTCTTGTGTTCATCATTCTTCCTTCTCAACATTCTTTCATTTTTGCTTATTTGTTTTAAAGTTTTAATTTTTGTTCGATAGCCCTATTCACCCCCCCCCCCCCCCTCTAGGGCATTTTCAAAAACCATATTCATAATCCAATGAATTGAATCCTAGTCATTTAGTTATCACTTCAAACAATTTTGAAACTAATCCTCATGATTTTTACAAAGAAAGTGTTTATTCTCATATTCCAATAAATTTAATCCTAATTCCTAAATGATTAAATGAATTATTTTCTGATAGTTAACATTGAATTGATAAAAGTTCACATGTGACATCAACAACTTATTAAAGAAAACTGAGATACCACTTCAACTCAGTTCAATGACAATACCACTTCAACTCAGTTCAATGACAGTGCTACGCCTATATAGTTGAATAGATATCAAGTGAATATTTTGTCACAAATACAACATAATTATGTATTCAGGAAAAACCTTAATCCTAGACCAGCCAACCAAAACTAATTTAAGCACAAAATAACAGTATTGAAAATACCAGATTGTAGAACCTCTGTTTTGAGAAATAAGAATGGGTGAAAACACTAGATCCTGCAAAGAAAGCAAAAGCTTTAATTCAAGTTCAACGCTCAAAATATAAAATCCTAAAAACCAATTTTGATACACTTAACCACCATATGGTATTACCACCAACCTGTTCTACATGTGAGAAACCTGAGTACAAAGGAAGAATAACCAACCCTAAAAGAAAAGATTTTCATTAATGTAATAATATACAATACATGTCAAAAATAAACCTTCAAAGTTGTATCGATTATGATATTAACAAATTTAGAATTTAAGTCCTCCACAAATAGTTCAAGTGGCAAAATCTATTAACATCTAGCTGCTCTCCACCTTGGGGTAGAAAACTAAACTACTTGAACTATTGTCATTTTTTAATCTAAGAAAATCAATTATATATATGGTAGAATAGGAGGCAAAAGCCCAACACACTACAAAGAAGTTAAATGATTGTAACTAACACCCATTCTATCATGATTCAACCAAATTAAGGCACCAGCTGGAGGTTGCTCAAGTTTGTCACAAAAAATATTCAAATTCCTTACAAAAGCAACCATGTAATCTGCCACATGTATTTTTATATTTATAAGATAATATTAAGTTATTTGGTGCTGATTATAGGAAGTAGGTATATATATGTTAACTTGTCTGAGTTAAAGATTATAGGAAGCAAGTATGTATGTGTATATATATATATATATATATATATATATATATGTTAGCTCGGTGAGGCTGATTATATTTTGTACAGAAAACTTTAAAAAACTATTAATGGTATTCGAGTTCATAAGCAAACAATAAAGAATGTGAATATGCACATAGCAAAGGGGCTTGCCTAGCTCCATGAAGAAATTAAGCAGAAAGAATATGATTGTTTATAACATACACTATATATATATATATATATATATATATATATATATGGTCCACTTAGATATATATGAAGCCCCAAAACATTTGGTTGGATGCAAACCTACATGCCAAGCATATATATCAAAATTTTTGCCCTGTCTAAATTGGAAGATATTTTAACTTAGAATACAGAGAATGCAATCAAAACTACATCAAGATCATATAGCATGACTTTCTATTCTATTCTATATAGACATAGATGTAGAAAGAAAGAAAAATATAATTAATATCGGATTATTTAACTGACTAATGGGAGAGTTTGAGTCCTACTCGAGAAGATTGGATTCATTCTGAATTTTTTAATTCAAGATTCAATGATTCAGCATTGTTCTAAAATCGTTTAAAGAGATTACGGTATAGATCAAAATATATTTTGATAGTATTTTAGAATTTGAGCCAGACTCTTGAATAAACATAAATATTAGAAAAATTAATGAGCTCTGTTGTTGATTTTGTGCGTTATCAATTGTTTTTATATAATTACTTGACTACAACCAAAATCCATAACTAATTACTATTATTTTTAAGGTAAATTTGATCAAAGAATGCAATATCTTTTTCTTGGTCCTAGTCATGACAGATCAAATACATAAATAACTGAAATTGAATATATTAAAGTATGGGAATATATGTGTTTCAAAATTCTTCAATTCAATTCTAGGCAACTACAAGGCAAATGTAACAGGAGAACTTTGATGGTAAGTTTTTTTTTTTTTTAACACAGAAAGTGATTAGTGAGTGATGGTTAAAGTTTATGTTTTTGCTCCTTATTTTTTTGGTATTGAATGGGTCAATGGACACAAGCGATTGAAGTTATTAATCTCACACCATATCCTTCTTAATTGCTTGTAGTCAAGGTCTCCTATAATGACACTTGACGCGTTGGTTTTTTTTTTTAATATGTTGTTATTGCTATCTATCTTGTGTACTAAGACAACTCCAAGCATGGTAGAAAACTTGTTGTTATTGCTATGTATCTTGGTAATCCATTATTAATTCATGTAATAGCAATGTTTCTTTTGTTAAGTTACAAAATTCCATTATGTTATGCAAAATTCATCATGGTTCTAGTAAGTGACTTAAAAGTAAAATTGTAAAAGTATAGAAATAGGCTAGTGATTCTAAAAGAGGAACCTAGAAAACTGGGACCCAGAGAAGCCATCATCAGAAAACCATGTCTTTTCTCTCTCTTGAAAAAATTAAAAAAAAAAGACATAAACACATTAAAGTTGCATCTATATTTGGAGAAGTCCATTGTTTGATAATCAAAATTAACAAAAAAAAATGAATTGGAAAATAAAAGCATAAGTCAAACAATATAGATACTATTAGAGAATAATCATGTGAAATTGCAAATAATTAATACATATCTTTGAAGGTAAAAAAAAAGGGTTCCTAAAATCACTGAGTACTTTCTTTTGGCACCTGCTTAAATTAGGACCAGAAATACAAATTCTCTAGATTTAGCCAAGTAAATTAATTGAACAAAAATCCTAGATTGTAAACTTATCCTAGATAAGCATTAGTTTTTGCCATTAGTTTAATCAAATCATACTGCTAGAGAAGACCAGTAGTGGGTGGCTGGTTGTTTGGTGACATCTAGCATAACTGAAGAAGTCCGCAACAAATGGGTATCCATGCAGATGTATATGGTTTAATGTGTTTTCTGTGCTCAGGAACATGCATATTCAAGAACTTGTAGTTTGTAAATCCCCATTTTCATACATGTACACATGCACATATACAAACTAATAGTTCTATTAATTCATATATATGAAAGCACACAAATACAACATATAGCTTTGCAAGTTGGAACCAAATTTAATGACCATATATGAAAAAACTACAAGCCAAAAACTTGTGTCATGTCTTTTATACCCGATGAATTCTTTCTGATAACTTGAGCTTCTTCAGTAAGCAATTGAATAGGTGCACCTATATCATCTTGACCAGTAAGAAATACCAAAATATCATATGCAGGTTCCTAAGCAATAAATATATCTCATATATGTTAGTGTAACATCACGTAGTGTAGTAGCACATTAAACATCAAAACAAAGTAGAGTCAATTATAAGTACTTTTGTTATTTTTTATTTTTTCTTCAATTCTCTCAACCAAAAACTGGCACTAAGAAACTAAACACTCATAATTACATATAGAAGAAACCATACATTCTCTCTTTTGTGTTCCAATTAAAGCCTAAAGTTACAATTTTTTTTAATAGAAGAAAAGAAATTGCCACTGAATTAACATGAAGAAAAAGAAATTCAATTCAAGCTAAGTGATGTTATTACCATATGTTGTTTCATACTCCACATCTTTTAAGTTCTAACTAACTAAATAAATAGAAAAGCAAATTAAAAAAAAGGCAAGTAAGAGCAAACAGAGGCAAATTACAATCTCACCTATGGTTGTAAGGGAGTGTTTGAGTGCTTTACCTCTCACAAAATCGAAGGCTAAGATTCTTGAGAGATTTGCAGTGCTCACCAACTGATCACAAAACAAGAGAGCTGATATGAAATGGGCACCAATATCATGTAACAGAACTGCAAATTGATCGTTGACAATAATAACTTCAAACATTTCAGTGACTAAATAGGTTACTTCTAAAACAACTGAAAATAATAATAAAAATCTCAAAATAAACATGACTTATAATAAGAGATGAATAATAAAGAGGAAACAAAGACCTTTGTTCCTTGTGTTTTGGTGACAAGGGTTTTGCCAATATTTCTAACACTGAAAACAGAAGGTGCCTTAACATCATACCAGTCCTTCTTAGCAAAAGGATCAACTCTGTCCAAAAATAAAAACAACCCATTTGCATACAAATAGTTCATAAACTGGAGCATATACACGCACGCTCAATTGAAAAATATATCAAATCAAATCTATAAGCACAAATAAACAAAAATTCAGTGTGTGATACAAAATCATTTCAATTAAAAAAAATCTTTAGGGTTAAAAAAGATTAGGGATTTAGGTGAATGAACTCACGCCTTCTTCGTGCTTCCCCTTTTTCCCTTAGATATACACTTGTTCTTCCTGATAAAATATAAAAAATCAAAATCGTGATGATAACAACAGGAATTTGATTATCAGGGGGAATTTTTGTACTGAAATCGGAATCCTCACCTTTTGGAATAATGCTCTGAGGGATAAGCTTTCTTTGGGTTTAAGAAAAAGAGGGAGAATAGTAGTTCGGATTGCAGAAAGTGGGTTGTGGCGGTGAGAAGTGAAGGAGAAGAAAGTTGTGGCTATGTTTATGGTCAAATACAATAATGTATTTGGTGTTTAAAATAGCAAAGTAATGTGAAGTTAATGTAAAGCTTAAATAAAATATAAAAGAAAAGATACAGTGCTGTAGAGGAGAGAAGTTCGATTGGGAAAGAAAAAGATAAGGGATGAATGAAATAGTGATTGTAGAGAACGGTGATGGCAAAGGGAAGAAACAGTGATAGAATGAGGGCAGGTGATTTGCAGTACTAAACTAAGATTGAATGAACTGAGAAGGAATGAGGGTGGGGAAGAGGAGGAGGGATTGATGACAAGATAAAAAAAGGTATTTTATTTTAAAATATTTTTAATAAAAAATATTATAAATTTTTAAAATTCAACACATATGCGTTTAGAGCTAAATAGTGAATTACGAGGATGAGTATATGTCAAATTTTGCGCTGAATTATTTTAGTATTCAGCATTTAATATATATATATATATATATTCGATAAAACTTTCTACACAACGACCAAAAAAATTGAGTTAATTTACGTGAATGTTGTATTAAAACGCACTATTTTGATTATTTATAAATATATACACAATTTTTTATATTTTTTACAATTTAAATATGATCTATCGATTTTAACAAATAGATACATAACTTTTTATTTTTATTTAATTTATATTTTTTATTTAATGCATGTAAAACAAATATTTAAGTAATAAAAATTAACAATTAATTTTTCTAGTTAAATAAAATATAAATTTATTGCCTATTTTTATGTAATAAACATTTAATTTATATATTCAAATTGGCATGTACTTATTTTTGCTAGTTTGAGTTAAAATATCATTTTAAAAATAATTTAATTTAAATATTTTAAATATTTATAATAGAAAAATTTTAGGGTGACTTTACTTTTTATTTACTTTCTTCTCACTTTACTTTTATCACTATTAGATGAGAATGTATTGAATCATTCAATGGTGGTTATTAATAAAGTAAATTTTACTTTGTAAAAAATAAAGCAACCATAGAGTACACCGTTATATTATATATACAACTGCAAATAGATTTATCTTTTAAAATTTTACTATTTATTTATTTAAAATATAGTAATAAAATAATTAATTAAAATTTAAAATTAATTAATTACTATAAATGCATCAATCAAAGAAAAATTAAAATTTAATTTCAACAAAACTGTATATATGATTAATTATTTTATGTACAATTTAATTATAAAATTTACTTAATATATAAATTAATTTAAATAATAAAATGTAATTTGATTAAATTAAATATTTTAATATTTTAAAATTATAATTTAATTTAAAATAACTAAATACATATCAATTTGAATTGATCAATTAAAAGTTCATTATATAAAAATAAACAATAAAATTTATATATTATTTAATTAAAAAAATTAATTTTAAATTTTCATTACTTAAATATTTATTTTACATGCATCAATTAGAAAATATAAATTAAATAAAATAAAAAAACTATGTATCAATTTGTCAAAATCAATAGGTCGTGTTTAATATAAATTCTAAAAAAGTCAAAAGTCATGTATGTTTTTATAAATAGTTAAAACGATGCGTTTTGATGTGGTGTTTACGTGAATCGATTCAAAATTTTTCGGTAGCCACATTAATAAAGTTTCACCGAACTTTTAACCGATGTATGGAATTGTAAAAATTTAAAAGTTGGTAAATGACATTGTCAAAATTAAAAATATGTGTCAAAATTGACAAAAACTCTAAAAATCATGATTTTTTTTTATAATTTACCCTTTTTATAATTACACTTGAAGTCTAATTCAAGTGGTAAGAGTCTTTACTCTTAGGAGGATTTATTCCGATGATACTGGATTTTGAGTTTAAAAAATTTATAATGAAAGTAAACAATATATTTTAGATATTTCATGATTTATTAATAAAAATATATAAATTTATTGACTAAAATGTTTTCTATTTTTTGTCAATTTTGTTTTTCCTGAATCATAGGATCTTGAATATTCTCACCACTACATTATAAAATTTTGCAATTATTTTACTTTATATTTTACAATTTAATAAACTCAATTTTCAATGTGTAAAAATTCAATTTCAAATTAATATATACTTGCAAATAAGAATGGTGAATACAAATTAAAAATTTATGCACGAAAATTAAAAAAGAAATGATTAAATTGTAAGAAATGCTACAATTAATCCTTTATTTTAAATCAAAACTTTTTTTTTTGGTTTTTCATCATATATTTTCCTATTTTTAATTTATTTTGTAAATATTAATGAAAAATAAATAAATCATATTTAAAAATAAAATTAGGTACAATTAACGATTGATCTATTAAAGTGAAGTCTTCTTATTCCAAGAGTTCCAGCATCCAAGGTGAGGCGACCACCGGAAAGCCATGGTTACATTGTGAACAACTCTCTTGGCATGACCAGTCACAGCCTTGAACCGCATCCAATCACGAAGAACGGACCTCAGATCAAGCACTTTGGCGGTAATACTCCTGCAGCAATTGGCATGCACAGTGGTCACTGCCTTGACGTCTTTGCTGTCGGTACAAAAGCCACTGAAGTAGACAGTGTCCAAGAACCTTGCATTAAGGCCCAAGCGCCCAAAGGTACCTTGTCGCATTAGGTCTAAAAGAACATCTTGCTCTTTTGTTCCTGTGGAATTGTCTTTCCTCGAATACCAAGCATCAAATAATGCAATGGTCTTGTTGTTCGATTTGACATGGTAGAAACCCGTGTTAATAAAATTCTTTTCAGATAGTGGATCGCCATTGAACCAGTCGGTACTAATTTGGAGATCAACACTCTCATTCTTGCTTAACCTTGGAAATGGGTTCCTCAGCCACACCACATCAGCATCCTGCCATGCCCACCACCAAAATCAGTAAGAAACAGTGATCATTTACAGGACAGCAGGAAGTAATTGGGATCAGGAGACTACTCAGACTTGCGACTCAGAAAATCTTTTCACTGAAATTTCAGGACAATTTTACACCTTCATCAATCTATTCCAAATAAGAAAAATAAAAGTACTATTTTGGTCCTAATCAACCACATTAATTCTAAGCCAAGAATAAACCATCCGAATTTGGCACACTTCAAACGCGTTTATCTATAGTCAAGTTTTCAATCCTCTTAATTCAATTCAATGATATAGCAACAGCATTGAGTTTTCACATAATTATCCATCAAAAAGAATATGTCAACAAACCTAATTAAACGGTGATATTTCTGATTTAATAAAATGTAAAAGATAATGCCAATGAAGCTTGGATGAAAAGGTTAAAGGAAAGGTACCCGTAACCTTAAGTCATGATTCAAGTTTTTTTTTTTTTAAGGAAATGAAAATCCATCAGTGCAAGTTGTCTCAAAGAGGACACTAACTGAAGCCCTACGAGAGAACCAAAATAGAAGGACAAAATAGGTTTGAACAACCTCTTATTTTCTGGGACTGAACAACCTCCTTTTAAAACCTTTCTGGGGCTACCTTATGAGTAGTCTCTTACATAGAGATTGAAAAACTTAACAACTCATGCAAGGTTTGATATGTCTAAGCACCTGAAACTATACTAGAGATGAACTCCAGTCGAAAAAAGAAAAAAAAAAAAATTCATACTAGTTCAAGTCTTAGAGATATAAAAAACAAGGCTCTTAATCCTTAATAAATCCACTAAATAAAAAACTTCAACACTCAATATATTTATAATAATAATATTAGTAAACCGATGCATTGCATTTAATTATCAAATGAATGATATAATTAACTTTAATATTTTATGCTTAAAAACTTTTTTTTTTTTATCAAGGAGGGGTTATATAATATATATATGTCAAGCTCATCCTAGACAGGTTAGCACACTTAAAAACTTGAAAAGTGATAAATATTGCAGCTATGTTGCTGTTGCAACGAATATTCCTTTTTTTTTTTAAGAATTTGTAAATAATAATTGATACCAAAGTAGAAGATATTAATTAATTGATCAGTCGATGGAGAATCAATTTATTGTCCATCCAAATTGACACAAATCCACCTAACCTTTCCAAACCAATAAGATTATAAATCGTGTCCAACTATGGAAGGGGCAAAAGATACCATATCAAATTATCAATGGCCAAATGCACATTTGCACCCCTGAATTTTACATAATTAACTTTTAACACTCTTCAACTTTTATTATATCATATTTAACTTCTAAACTTTTATTTTAAACCTATCCAACCCCTATAATACATAAAATTAAAGTATTTTTTAAATCAATGCTGATATGAATACAAGAAAAACTTATATAAACTAAAACAATGTTGAATGAAAGAGTGAATATAATTAAAAAAAAATTATATTTTTTATATTAATTTTTAACTATATTTATATTTTTAGAAGCTAATTTTAGCATTTTATATGTTTAAAATTATTTGAAATCAAATTTTTATCTGTTTTGATACTGTATAAGTTAAATAAAATAAAATAAATATAAATTAAAAGATAAAAAATATTCAAAATAAAAATTTTAAATTTAAATAGAAAATAATAAAAATTGAAGAGTGTTACAAGTTAATATTATAAAATTCAGTAATGAAAGTATGCATTCCAGCAATTATCAACTCAATAGAGCGAGTGTCGGCAACAAAATTTATTAGACTGGTTCCAACATTTTGTTTTTTAAAGACCTCATACCCCGCAAGTCTAGCTCCTTGCTAGAACACGAGCGTTCTGGCGTAGGCAGCGAGCCTTTCGTAGTGCGTATGATTTTCTTACGATAATTAATATTTTATCTGCTTAATTTAATGTCTTTGATGTTTGCTGTTCAATATCCATTAGCAGCACATTTTCATGCCCCCGTGGGTGGAGGCGAAGTAATCGTCTCCTTGTCCTTTAGTTGCAAATGCGGATAAATTCTGATCAAGTCTTGCCCTCATCCTCACGAAACACCAGATTTCCAACACTTTTGGCACCATCACAGTACCATGAAAGTTACGTGACCATTGTGTTTCTATCCGTGACTTTTCGGCCTAAACGACAATTCTTTTGTTTTTTTTTTACCAGCTCACAAATATAGAAACCGTACATTTCATGTCTAATTTCCATTAGGTCCCCACGTTTCAGGTATTAAACGCAAGCGAATCAAACAAGCAAGCTAAGCCTCTAATTTCCTTTTACGCGCCGACATTAAAGTTCCATTGTTGATCTCCTTCTTCTAATCTAAATCCTAAGCTTAGCTAATTAAAGATGAAACATGGTAATAAAGAAACGTACCTTCTAATCTAAATCCTAAGCTTAGCTAATTAAAGATGAAACATGGTAATTAAGAAACGTACCGTGAAAATGAAGCTATAGCCGTGCTTGAGAACTTCCAAGAGCAGAAGTGTCCTTCTCCACATCATCTTGATAAAATCTTTGGACATGAAAAGCTTTTCTCCGCCAAAATCCACGCCTTCTGTTTCCATTTTGTAACAGTTTAGGCGCCTGAACATGCACCGATCATATGCTGTTTGATCGGTAGCTACCAGAAGCAAATGGTCGAGCAATGGCCTGGTGTCCTCTCCTACCCAAAAGCTCTCCAGAAAAAGATCGAGCATTGTCGTCTCTAATTTAAACGTTGGTGCTGCATACGCTTTATTGAGAATGACGATAATGACGGTTTTGTTGGGCATTGAAGCTCTTCTCAAAGCCAATTCCAGTTCATCTGTAGGGAACGTGACGACATCGTACTGTCAAAATACATGCAACTGAAACTGATCAGTTACCTGATTATTATAGATATTATTTTTCATTGGTTAAATGTAAAACACAGAGAGAGTTCTTCGTAAAAATTAAATTTACTTACGGATTGTGAATGAGGGTGAGTTGTACGTTGAAGGGCCAGCAAAGAGTTGGTTGATGAAGAGGCAGAGAGGGCAAAGATGAGATAGAGAAGGCCGGCGCTGAAGAGAAGGGAAAAGAAAACAATATTTGGCAGAGAGTTCTTAGAGGATGATTCCATGCCAGTGCCAGATAAGTCGGAGATTTAGAAACTAATTAACAAAAGAAAAAACAAACAGTCATTTTTTGGACTGGTGGCGGGTGAGATGGATCAGCCGGAGAGACACAGCGCAAGACAGATAGAGAAATCGGAGCGACTCGATTATATATATATATATATTTTTTCAGGTCAGGTTGGTAGAATGGTCATGCACTGCACCTGAAATGATCGAGGAGGTTATATTTATATATTTGTTGCGTATGGTAATTAATAAAATTAAATGACAATATTTGAGGGGCATCAACCTCTTATTAAAAAAAATTATTTGTGTCAATGACAATATTTGAGGGGCATCAACCTCTCCTACACCTAGACACTTGATTATGGAGCCATTATATAATGACTCCGGTATTTAATGAGCTGAAAAGTTAAATTAATAAAAATTAAATATTTAATTAAAATGATAAAAATTAAATTTTAATAATATATGAATGAATTCTAAATAGTTTAATATTATTAGTTTAATTTTACGACATGATAAAAACCAGTTTTGCTGGTCTTTCTTGTTTTTGAGGGTACATTCCAATTTCAACCTTTTAGGCTATCGATCGATCAACTACTCCTTTGTACGACATTTCTTTATTTTGTTACTATTTAATGTTTGACATTTCTCATATGAGCTTACCATATACGCACTTTCATTAATTTTACAGGACAAGAGTACTAATGATTTATAGGAAAAAATACTATATTATTGAGCAACTAATTTAATTAATGAATATGCTTTACAAAGAAAAGAAATTAAAATGGGAAATTCTCATTTACTCTCTCTCTCTGTATATATATTATTAATTTTATGATTTAATTCAAGTCAGCAAAATAATTAATAGAGATATTTTTGCTTACTCATTAATTAATTGTTAGAGAAGCAATGCACAAGAGTCAATTAATTAATGAGATATCCAATAGTAAATCACTAAATATACTTATTATTTTATTTTATTTTTTTATGGGGTGGTTTACATTTAAATTTTAAATACATAAAAACTTCCCAAAATAAAACTTAAGTTCTGAGAATATCTCCTGTTTCTAATTCTTTTAGAAAAATCTAAAATACAATAAAATTAATTATAATAAATTAGGTTGTAATGTACAATCAAAATTAGAAAATTTCAGAAGTGAAGTCCATCTAAAATTTTCTTATCCAAAATATAAGAAAAGTATTAGTTTGTATCAAATTATGAAATTTAGAATTGAAATTGCCTGAGCTGCAAACCGAGCAATCCAAGCGTACAGTAGGGGAATTCATTTAGCTCCATTTATTATTTATAATATAATATTGAGCAAGTTTTAAAGGAGTGAAGTCAAACAAATTAGTAGGGGAAGATAAATTGTCGCATCAAATTTGCATATAAAACTGAAATAATAGGGAGTTGGTGTCCCGTTTGGCTCCAAATGCCACCAAACGCTGTAGTTGTAAACCTGAGTTGATTATTATTATTATTTGCGTGGTTGATAGATACGTGTCATGTTAACATTACATGATGTACCAAAACAAAACTGTAAATGTGACTGTAAAGAGTAAATTCTCTTTTCTATTTACCATCATTTATAATCTGATGAAAAAAATCTAGACAGCAAGAATTTTCAGTTTTGGAAACATGAAGCCAAGAATCAAGTTTTGGTCAACAACTTGCCCTACAATTTGGTGGCTATCTGGGTGAACCACAGAACCCCATTATTGAATTGTGTTGTGCCGTAATTAATTAAAATTTGTATTGAAAAGCAAGTGGAATATATATATTTGGAAGTCAAGCTTAGCTGATCAGCAATACTGGAAATTTCGTCTGTCCTGGTTCATGTAAGCCAATTCGGCCCGTTGCCGAGACTTTTTCTCGGAGTTTCCTCTGTAAATACTTATACATGGATGCATAGAGTGCACTATTTTCATGGCCACCTGTCACACTTCTTCCATTTCCCAATATACATTACAAAAGCAGTAAACTGAGTAAATATAATTGGATGTAGGATCTTGGATCAGTCTATTAACAGATCTGATGAAAAAGAATGAAAAAAAAAACAAAGAAAAAAGAAAATTGAGAATTCAAAGGCGGCACAAACACCACCAAAGGAGAAAAAAAGAATAGACACAGAAATTGAAGCAGCACTAATAGAAAAGTACTTAAAGAATATGGCAGACCCTCTGTTTTCTCTTTTGCTTCTTGGTCTTTGGAGGCTGGAGAACTGCCTTGATTGCAGCATCAAACACGGCCTTCACATTCTACATTTAAAATTGACAGCTACATATTTCAACAAGGCTTTTGGCAGCGAACAAACATACATATGATGCATCAAACACGTTCCAATTAAATTTCCAACATAGCTACCACAACAGTACATCTCATAAATAGGGAAGTAAGATTTGCAATAATCCCTCCATGATGTTAGGTAGATGAGATGGAATACATTAAGGCTAACTAAGATAGAACCAACTCAGCAGCTAGAGGGACTGAAACAGAGATGCTGGGATTACTTGGACAAGTGACTTGAGAATATGCGACAACAGTGTATATAAGATAGGCTACTCTAGTCACTACATAGATATTCAATCTCATCCAATTTATTGAGGGCCTTGATGAAAACCTTTGAATGCATAATTAACAATAAAAAAACAAGTATACTTAGCACCAGCAAAACTATTCTCTCAAGAAAGACAATGATCCAGGTTGGAAGCCATACTCAAAGGTGAAAAAGACCCCCACAAGAGGACCATACAAATTGAGAATGCGTACTTAGTTTCTAAAATTTCATCTAGTTGAAAATTGAAATGTTTTGAAGGACTATGCAGCCAGAGGATATTGAACAAGTGGTGTGGGGGCTACAAACAGATTCCACCGTTGATGAAGTCTACATACGTGGTGTGTTTGGGTACAGCTTATAGGGAGCATAATTTCTAATTAAGCTTATCATTAAGACTTCAGCCAAGATTTCAAGGTTTTCACTTGAGTTCATAATTGACAAATGTTGTCAATCGAGATATGAGAGGTATTTTACATTAGAAGTGTCCTCATGGTAGTACTAACATTTCCAACAAGGACCTAGAAATCTATAGAAGGCATGACAGAAATTATAGTATATATGCAGTGCAAGAAACTCAATTCACATTTATTATGTTAAATGAGGAATTTACCAAAGACAGGGTATGCAAGTTACAAGAGAGCTGCTTATGTATCTGGAAAAGCCATTATGCGGCTAGGTACGTTATATGGCTAAAGACTTGCATATGATATGCCCTCATTTTATGCTGTTATGATAATGTACATAGATGAAGACAAACCTGCTGTGTTTTAGAGCTGCATTCTACATATGCTAGTGCCCCTATTTGCTTCTTTAGTTCTATACCCTAGCAACAAAAGAATTCAGTGCTTCAAGAGCTATTTTAAAGCAAAAAAATTCATATGCAAACTTTCCTATTTAAAAGTTTTTATGAATAGTGGAAATTAGAGTACTATATGACTACCACAAGGACTGGTGATATTAATTATGAAAGATTACCTGCTCTGTAGAAATGGTGCATGCCCCCGGATAATCCAGATGAAATTGTCTGTCTTCCCTCAGATCTGCCATTTAGAAGAAAAATGTTCACGACAGAAAAAATCATTCATGATGATCGTGCCAAGCTCATTATTTCATAAGCAATTATTTTCCACACCACCAATATCTGTGCACACACTTGAAGCATAATAAATGCACAGATAAGCACGCCTATTAAAATAGGATGCATATGAGAAGACCTCATGCAACATTGCTTGCATTATGTATTTCCAAGGAGTAAACAGACGAAGTGTACAGAAAAGAAGATAGTCTGAGAGGGGCATGAACAGAATTCTGTTAAGTCCAAACATTCATACATATCACATGCATGTATGGGCTCATACAAGCATATTGTACATTCACAGCGGAGCTGAAAGAAAAAGAACAAAAAATCTGTCAGGGAATAAATCTATTTTGCCTTTAGGCTCCCTCAAAAAGGCTGCAAAAACTTGAATAACAGAGATTTTCATCCTTCACTTTCTACAACATCATAAGCGCTTATTGTCCAACAAAGAAAAGAAAGATCTTGATAATTCAGCACTAAGCAAAGTAAAGTAGGTTCCTGGCAATATCCACTCACAGAAGTGATAACTGAATAAAGGAAAGAATGTATCACCTAGTTTAGTCCCCACGAGAATAATGGGTATTGATGGGGCATAATGTCTGAGCTCCGGGACCCACTTCTCCAACAAAAGAGGAGCACAGAGGAAAAGAAACACGACAGAGAGAAGAATTAGAAAGCATATACACATAATCTAGCCCCACAAATTAGGGGATAGTCTGTAATACAGATGCTAACAAGAGTGAAAATGAGGAAAGATAAGTAAAGTAGTAAAGAGGAGAAAAAAAGAAACCTACTTTTTTTGAAATGTTTTCATAGCTAGGCCTACTTATGAGTGAAAAAGCAAGAATGAAAACATCAGCTCCTCTATAACTTAGAGGCCTTAACCTGTTGTAATCCTCCTGACCTGCATCAATTATACTAAAACTTGAGGGACGTATTCAGCTGAATTTAACTTTATACGACACTTTTGAGACATTACAACAATTACTCAAATTTTTTAACTTGAAAAGTCGAGATTAATTACGAGTATTATTATAATTATCCTTGAAGAGCAAAAGAAAAGCACCACCAATGTGTGCATAAAAATAAGTCGTCGTGGTAATCAACCTCAAAGGCCAAAACCTCATAATTCTTAGTTGCATGTGAAGCAACCATTTTATTTTTAAAGAATGAAGGCAGTGCAGTGATGATCCCTATTTTGATATAGAAAATGCACAACATATAACGTCATAAACAGTATTAGGTCTTGCAATTTTAAATAGAGAAAGACAGAGTGTAATTGCTCCACTTTTGCACAATGATTTTGACAGAACATAAAGGAATGTTTAGTGGATACTTATGTCATAATTAATTATCTGTACAAATGATTGGAAAGTCAGAAAGTGTTAAAGATTAGAACATGTGAAGCAACCCCAGGGAGGCTTTAATGGTATTTTCTTTTTCTTTTTCTTTTCTTCAGTTGAAAGGTAAAGGTGATTTCTTTTCACCGTATTTTTTTTCTAAGCAGAGAAAGAAACAGAGTAGGAAACAAATGAAAGGAGTCAAAAAGGTAAAACTTTTGCCCCCAATTCAACGTATGAAACAAAACCGGTAGACGCATTGTGAGATGACTTTGATCGATGAATAGAAACTCGAAATCATTAAAATTTTTAAAAAAAAAAAATTAATTATGATAATGTAGACAAATTCAGCAGAAAGAAGAAGAAGAAGGAAAGAGATGGAGAGTGAGAGCGCGTGTACCAGCAGTGTCCCAAAGACCCAGATTTACAGTCTTGCCATCAACCATGACATTAGCGCTGAAGTTATCAAAAACAGTAGGGACATAATCCTGCCAAGAGAAGCAAAATGCAATTTAAAAGAAGAAGAGAAACAGAGCAAAAGAAGAAGGGGTAAATGAATAAAACGTTACTGTGGGAAAGGTGTTGCTGGTGTAAGAGATAAGAAGACATGTCTTTCCAACAGCTCCATCTCCAACCGTGACACATTTGATGAACTTAGTTGTAGTAGCAGCTGCTGCTGTTGCTGCGGTAGCAGCCATTTTTCAACTGAATTTCTTGATCTTCTTCTTCTATGTGTTGAAAAAATATATAAATAAAAACAGAGGAACTGAACTATACTATATCAATGTCTAAGAAGGGAGAGAGAAAAAGATTTCGGCTTTAATTTGAGCTGTGAGGGAGCCAAACCAATAACAAAAAGGACCCCAACTTGAAAGCAAAAACATAGAAAGGCCGAGTCAGACCCATAACCCATTTCTATTCTTGCTTTTTTGAACATGACATTTCTATTCTTCCTTCAATTTCATTTTTCTTCACAAAAGTTATTTCCTTTTCTGTCTTACGCGCTCCCTCACGCGTGTTGTCAAATAGTTATAGAGACTAGAGACTGCCCAGACGGGGATGAATGATTGTGTAGCGTGTAGTGCACGACCCAAGAAGAAGAGGTAGGAAGAAAAACAAGTCTATTGCCCTTAATGACAACTGAATCATTGCCCGTCCCCGGTTCCATTGATGCATACCCTTTTGCAAAAGTGATTCACCTGAAACTGCGCTTGTGTCATTTAAGTCAAGCTACTTCAGCTTATACAAATTCTGAACGTCGTTCGAAAAAAAAAAAAAAAATTCTGAAACTATTTTCATTATTTTGCTCTTAGTTCAGTGTTAATTAGCTGGATATGCATCCACTCTTGCTACTGCTTTGAAATATGGAAATTCTTAGTTACACATGTGCAATACATACAAATTGTTAAATGTGGGATATAAAAATATATGTTTTATTTTTATTGATTTATTTTAAAGTATTTAATTTGTGAGTCAAAAATCTAATTGTAAGGTATACATATATATATATATATATATATATATATATATATATATATATTAACAAATTTAGTGAAATTTCATTTATTAGATGGAGAATTACAACTTTTAATGAAAAAATTTACGAAAATAATTCTAACCCTATATTTGGATAGGAGAAGAGAAAATGGTGGAGAAAACATGAAGGAAAATAAAGTTATTTTTTTCTCTATGATGTTTGGTTTTGAGAAAGGTAAAATAAAAAAAAAAAAGAAAATTAATTTCTAAGATATTTTTATCTCTAAAATTTGAATTTGAATTCAAATTGCACTGGATTTTAATTTTTTTTTATCTTCATTTTTGTTTAATTTGGAGAGAAAATATTTGAAGAAAAATAATCTATATTTTTTTCTCTCTTATTTTTCACTACTTTTTCAAACATAAAAAAAGTTATTTTCCTCCCTGATTTTTCTGTTTCATTTTCTTTCTTCCTTGGTCTCTCTTTTGAATGATAGTGTAAAATAACTGATACCCCTCAGGCATATTCCTATTATATTAATGAATTATCTTCTTAATTAAAGGTAACTTGCAAAACAAGGAAGTCCAAATCCTTATAGGGAAAGGAGTCCCTTATCAGGAATACTCCCGAATCATGAAGGAAACCTCTCAAACAAGGACAAATCTTACAAGAAAGAGAAATCTTATTTCTCTTAGGTTTGAGCATTGCATTCTCTATAAATACTCTTCACTTCTTCTCTTATTATTCATTCTATTCTTTTAGCTTTATATTCTTTTTAAATTCTCTTTTTATCCTCTCTGACTTAAGCATCAGAGGATTTGTGGGAAAAACCCCACATCTCACCTTACTCCCTTGTTGGTCGCTTGATTTCATGACTCAGAAGTTCTGAAAATCAAGTTATCAAGTGGCACCGTCTGTGGGAATCTCTTGAGTTAAAGCCATTATTATCTACCGAGCTAAAAGTAAAATTCACACCATGACATCTAGTCCACCAGTCGCGGATACTCAGATCAATCCATCAAGAACAACCTCAGACGCTCCCATAAACCCATAAGCTCATATTTCTCTCATAGACCCGCCGGCCCCATCTTGCCCATTGATCCGGAGTTACCCAAGGATGGGCGACCCCAGACACAAGCTCTCCTTATTACGCCCCATTGCATCATACTAGCCGGCCCATTCCTTCTGTACCTTTTTTGAGTCTTTCAGGAAGCCCCATCACACGCACACCAGACCTAAACATAACAACCCATGCACTTAACCTACCTCCGACAAATAAAGAGGCAATGATCCAAACCATCCAAACCCAGATGACCCTCATACAACAACAACTAAATGCCTTGGTCCAAGAGAATAATCTCAGAGTAATCAATTCGGAGCACAATATGATTATACCACCAATGGCAACTCAGAGTGCTGCTGGAAGGGATAAAGAAGCTCAGAAAGATCCAGAAAGGGAGTCAAGCACAAGTCGTCCTACCTTGGACGATTACCAGATAGCTCAGAAGATAGAGCAAGTAATCCAGAAAGCTTAAACTCAACCAAGGAAAGAAGACGAGTGTGTCTTAGAAGGGACAACGCCCTTTGTGAGCAGAATATTCAAAACTAAGATTCCGTCTAAATTCAAACTACCACAACTGGACCAATACGATGGAACAAAGTATCTAATCATCCACGTCTCTTCATTTTGGACTAAGATAATGCTCCATAATGTAAATGATGGAATCTTGTGTCAAGTCTTCCTAAGCACACTTACCAAAATTGCTCAAAGGTGGTTTCATCAACTTTCTAAAATTCTATTCATCATTTGAAGAATTAATGGAGAAGTTCAGGACTCGATTCATCGCCAATGTTCCACTTAGTAAAAATATAAATGATCTTCGGATGTGTAAATAAGAAGCCATAGAGTCACTAAGAAGCTATTTAGACAGATTCAACAAAGTTGCTATGCAAATTGAGAACTTGAGCGATGAAGTAGCCATAAAAGCAATGAAGAATGGAACACGGTTAAGGAAACTCAAAGATAAGATCATGACTAAAGAGCCTACCACTTTCTCTTAGGTAATGTCTATAGCAATGAAATTAATAAAACTAGATGAAGATAGAAGAATGCATCGGGATGACAACAGAACACCCTTCAAAATAGAGGAAAGGTCAGAATTCGGAAGGCCCATAGTTCAACGCTCGAATTTTAGAAATCCAGCTGAAAGATTTTAAAGAGAAACTGAAAATTATATGCCCTTGAATGCTTCGAGGTCAGTAATCCTTATATGGATCAGGCAAAATGGAGTCGGGATAACTCCGGCCAGAAGATTGAGTCCTTAAAAAAGGGGAACGTCGGATAAAAGGTACTATTGTCAGTATCACCGAGATTATGGGCACAATACTGACGCATGCCAAGAACTTAAATGGACTATTAAATAATTAATAAAAAATGAACAACTAAGCAGATTCACTGACAACGTAAGAAGGGATCGAGACTCAGATGATTAGGATAAGCCAAATCATAAAAAAGTTTGTAATGAAGTAGCTAGAGTCATTAATATGATAGTTGGAGGGGAAACACTAAATGAGAAAAGGTTGAAAAGAACTCAAAAGGAAGAAGGTCATATGCTAAAATAAAATTCAACCATCACCTTTGGGCCAGAAGATGAAGAACATGCTCGGCACCCTTATAATGATACCCTAGTGGTAAATGCCTACATCCAGAATTATTTTGTAAAAAGAATATTGGAGGATGATGGAAGCTTTGTCAATGCACTTTCATGGAATGCCTACAAGGCCATGGGGGGTTCAGTCACTGATCCTAAAACCATTAAGAATCCCATCACTAGTTTTTGTAGAGGAAGCTGGCAGTAGAATTTGGAAACTGAGAAATTGAAGATATAAAAGCAATAAGATCTCTGTTCAACATCGTAGATCTTTCACTCACTTATAATGGTATCATCTGAAGACCTATTTTGTATGAGATCGATGTAGTCACAAACATCATGCAGTTGACCATGAAGATCCCACTAGAAGATCGAGTCATAACGATACTCGGAGATCAGTCCATGGCAAAACAGTGCTATCAATTGGCCGTCAAGCCCCAGTTGGAAGCCTTTCCCCTAGCATCTTTAGAGATAGAAAAATAGGGTGCCAATCCAAAACTAGTTGAGCAAGTCCAAACACTGCAAATAAATGAAGGAAAGACAGTCAGAACTGGCCGTCAAGCCCTAGTTGGAAGCCTTTCCCCTAGCATCTTTAGAGATAGAAAAATAGGGTGCCAACCAAAACTAGTTGAGCAAGTCCAAACACTGCAAATAAATGAAGGAAAGACAGTCAGAATTGGAGGTGAGCTTGATGAAGACATCAAAAAGAATATTAATGAAGTTCTTAGCAAACACTTAAATAGCTTTGCCTCAAAAGCATTTGAGATAGTGGGAGTAGATCCTCGAATTACATCATATAGCTTAAACATCAACCCAAGAGTGAAGCCTATCATTAAAAAAAAGGATATTTGCATATGAAAGACAGAAAGTAATCATTGAAGAAACACAGAAGTTGTTAGATGCCAGATTCATAAGGGCGGTCACATACCCAGAATCGGTAGTCAATGTCGTAATGGTTAAAAAAGCTAATGGGAAGTATCGGATGTGTGTTGATTACACAAACCTCAATAAGGCTTGCCCTAAAGATAGCTACCCGTTGCCAATGATTGATCAGCTGGTAGATTCAACTGCCTGCCATACTTTATATAGCTTCAATCGATGTTGCTTAGGGGTACCACCAGATTCCAACGAAAGAGAAAGATTAGGAGAAAACATCATTCATCACCCATGAGGGACTTTACTGTTACACAGTTATGCCCTTTGGGCTAAAGTATGCTGGGGCAACTAATCAGAGACTGAAGAATCATGTCTTCAAAGATCAAATTGAAACAAATGTGGAAGTATATGTGGATGACATCATTGTTAAGAGCCAGCATATAGAACAGCACGCCGAAGATCTCGAGCAAATCCTCGGCATTCTCGATCAGTACTGGATCAAGCTTAACTTAGACAAGTGTGCCTTTGGGGTAAAAGCAGGGAAGTTCTTAGGTTTTATGATTTCACATAGAAGGATAGAAGCAAACCAGGAAAATATGCAAGCCATTATGAGCATGAAAGCTCCTAAGACATTGAATGAGCTCCAAAAACTTAATAGCAGAGTTATGGCTCTTGGAAGATTCATCTCATGTTTAGACAAAAAGTGCTTACCTTTATTCTGAGCTTTAAAAAAATTCTAAGAAGTTTGAGTGGAATGACGAGTGCCAGGCAACATTCAAAGAAATTAAGAAGTTCTTGTCCTCACCTCCATTGCTCAGCAGGCCAATCCCACACGAGGTTTTATACTTGTATCTTTCTATTGGACACGAGTCCATTACTTCAGTGTTAGTCCAAAAGGAAGGAAGCCAGTAAAGCCCCATCTATTATGTTAGCAAGATACTCAGAGGCTCAAAAATTTGGTATCCTAAATTAGATAAATTGCCGTGATGGTCGTCCACACATCTAAAAAACTCAGACAATACTTTCAGACTCACTCAATCGTAGTAAAAACTAACTTCCCATTGCAAAAAATTCTTTAAAGACTAGAAACATCAGGACAACTCGTCCAATGGTCGATTTAACTGGACAAATTTAACATTAGTTACAAGTCTCACCAATAAATAAAAGCTCAGGCGCTAGCAGACTTTATCTAAGAAATAATTGTCGAAGAAATAATTTCTCTTTCATACTTGAAATGGAGACTGTAAATAGACGGAGCATCAGAAGAACAAGGGTCTGGAGCTGGAATTATTCTGATTGGACCGAGCAAAGTTAAAATTAAATATGCAGTTCAAATAACGTATAATGCCACCAACAATGTAGTTGAGTACGAAGCACTGCTCACAAGCCTTAGGTTGGCCATAGAAATCCAAGCTGAGCATCTTAAAGTATACTCCGACTCCTAACTAGTGGTTAATCAGGTGAAAGGCACATACCAAGTTAAAGAGCCAACCATGATCAGATATATGGAGAAGGCAAAATAGCTCTTAAAAAAGTTGGAACAGGAAGGGAGACAATGGGAAATACAGCAAATTCACAGAAGTGAGAACACATAAGTAGATTTATTAGCCAAATAAACGTCAGAAGGCAATCAAGCATTCAAAAAATTGAGGAACTCACCAAGCCAAGCATTGAGGAAGTAGAAGCAATGAATACTCAGGATGTGGCAGAGTGGATGAAGCCAATCATACAATACCTAGAGCATGGTATCTTTCCTCAGGACAAACTAAAGGCCTAAAAACTTAAGAGCAGAGTTGTACATTATTCTATATACAATGAGAAACTCTACAGAAGATCCTGTCTCACCCGTGGTCAAAGTGCGTATCCCCAGATAAAGGCAATTACGTGTTCAGAGAGATCCATAAAGGGATATGTGGGGCTCATGAAGCTCAAAACCTGTTAGTACAGAAAGCACTATTGTAAGGCTACTACTGGCCTAATATGTCTAAAGACACATTTTAGCTTATTCGAAAATACCTTAAGTGCCAACGGTTTGCTCGCCTGACATACAAGCCCTCTAACACTCAGCACCCAATTGGGAGTCCATGGCCTTTTGCTGTTTGGGGAATGGATATCTTAGGCCTATTCCCAATCTCAATGTCTCAAAAGAAGTTTCTAATTGTGGCCATCGATCACTTCACCAAGTGGATAGAGGTGGAAGTTGTCCCAACCATCACTGAAGCTTAGATTCAAAATTTCTTTTAGAAATAGGTTATCTGCATATTTGGTATACCTCATACTTTGATCACGGACAATGGGAAGCAGTTCAATAATGAAAAATTTAAGACATTTTGTTCAAATTTAAGCATCAAAATCATATTCACATCAGTAGCTCACCCTTAAATGAATGGTCAGACAAAAGTCACTAATAGAATCATCATGCAAGGCCTAAAGAAGAGGTTGGATGAAAAGAAAGGAAACTGGGTGGAAGAGCTCAACAATGTTATATGGGCATACAGAACAACACTCAGAAGCTCCATAGGAGAAACACACTTTAGGTTGACATACGAAATGGATGCAGTAATACCTGTAGAGATCGAGGCATCCAGCTACCAAACCTCAGGAGAGTTTGATTCGAGCATCAATAATCTCAATGCTCGGATATGCTTGGACCTACTTGAGAAAAGGAGGGAATGAGCATCTATAGTCTCAGAAGCTCAGAAATAGAGAGCGGTTAGATATCATAACAAGCATGTCTAGCCAAAATAATTCAAAGTCAGAGATCTCGTGTTGAGAAGAGCTGACATCGGTAAAGGCAATTTAGAACTGGAAAGCTTGGACCTAATTGGGAAGGTCACTACCAAGTCATAGAGAAAACTACTAAGGGTGCGTACAAGATGAAATATATGAAAGGAAAAGAATTGCCTCGATATTGGAATTCAGATAGCCTTAGAAAATATTACCAGTAGAGAAATTGTACTCAGAAGAAAGACAAACTCTAATGAAATAAAAATACCATTTCATTCATTCCTAATTATTCCTACATTAGTAAAAAAAAGACAAAATATATATTCTAAGCATTTACATTAGCCCCAAATTCGAGAGGCACCATATTAGAATCAAAAGAGACATTTACATTCTCCAGAGGATGATTCTCAGGCACTGTAGTAATAGCACTAGCCGGGGAGTCAGCTTCAGCAGATAATTTATTTCCAAAAAGCTTAGGATTCTCAGGTTGCTTAGAAGTATACTTTTCAGTAGCGGCTGTCTTTTTAGCAACTCTTAGATCCTTTTGTTACTTAGGGGCAGGCCAAGTCATTCAGTGTTATTTTGTCAAACTCAGAGAAGTCCATATCAGGGCATTGAGCAAGTAGAATTCTTTTACACTCATATATGTATGTCTTGAGGAATCTCGATACTATATTTTGATAAGACTTTAAGTCATCAATCCAAGCTTTTTTCTCTTTTGCAAGCTTCTCCTTCAGATCAGCAAGCTCAGAATGTCGCTCCTCTATCTTTTTAGTAAGTTGAGGTTAGGAATGCTCGAGCTCTTAGATCTTCTTCTGATAGGACTCAACCTTAGACTTGGGCTTAACAAGTTGTGTTTCAGTAAGTTCCACTGTGCGTCTTGCCACCCTTAACTTCTTCTCACAGTCCCCGACAATGGTACCCACCTCGGCCTCCTTAAAGTTATATTCACTTTGGAGGATAAAATGCTCATCTTTAGCTAACAATAAGCCTTGGGCCATTAACGAACAAAACAGGGGCAAAGGTCAGCATTCAGAATATCAATGAATGATAAAAGCCAAGTTTTGACCATTTACCTCTAGCGCGTGTGTTATCAAAGAATTGAAAAGCTCGCCTCTTCTTATATCTCTTCACCTTTGCACATCTTCCGGCAAGTGCAAGGACTCAACATACTGATCTCTGACTTGGGGATTAAGAACACTCAGAGGACTCATCTTGTCCAGAATCTACTTCTTTGTGTTGGGCATCCGGGGAGTCTCAGACGCTTGATGAAAACATTTTCAGCCAACTCTTCCTCATCTTTAGCTATCCCTTTGCCCTGAGAGCGCTTCTTTAAAGACCCAGTAGCCCTCTTCAGAGAATGCTCAATTGGAGGATCTCTTACAACCTCGGTATGCTGCTCAACCCGAATCATATAAGGCTCCTCTTGATCTTAATTTTGATCCCGATCTTAATTTTGATCTTTAGTTCCTACCCTTGATCTTAATTTTGATCCTGATCAGCATCTGAAAGTAGTATCCCACCCTCAAATGTATAATTGTCAGCCACCTATAAATAAAGGAAAAAAAGAAGAGTCAAAATATACCTTCAGAAGATCAACACTTACCATCATTATCTTCATTCCCATTATATACTCTTTGAAGTTATCACTGAGAATAATTCTCAGCGGATGTTCCCTTGAATATACTCCGAGTATGAAGCCTTTTTATCAAGTCCAAATCTTTATCAGGCAAATTTCTTCAGTGTTTCACATCATGGTATGCATCAACCCATAAATGCCAGATACTGAAGAATTCTGTCGGATGTTCTATAACAAAATATTTATTTCTCCAAGACTTTGGAATGTTTGAAAGTCTTGTGACCAGACTTAGATGGGGAACAACCGATAAAGAAAATGTTAGCTCCCCCTTTTTCTTATTTAAACTATATATAGATCGGAATATGTCGAAATCTGGCTCTTTACCCTCCCTATACATAAGCTCTATATATTCAGTCAATATCCTATAACTATTGGGATGAAGTTGCCCAGGAGCTATATTATATCTATTAAAGAAAAGTTTTACAAATGGATCTATGGGGAATCTCAGTGCACTCTCTAATTGGTTTTAGTAAACCACCATTTTCACAGCATCTATATAAGGCTCATATCAGTAGTGTATAGCAAATATTCTTGGGGAATCCCAAATCATCTCCTATACCATTCTAACATGCCCTTATCTACCCTAAACTTAAGTAAATCATATTTCACTTGCTCTTATGGAGCCATTATCACTTAAGAATAAGATGAATAAAGAAAAAAAAAAAGCAAATCAAGGAAGCTCTTTTCACCTGGAAAGCAAGAGTAAACTCTTCACAGTAAGTTAGAATGGAAGTTTCATCGGAGAAGAACTTGAAAGCAGAGGCAGCAGAAGAAGGAGAAGTGCACAGGATAGAAGAATGCACAGCAACACAAAACAACAACGTTTTCTCAAAGTTATCCCAACCTTCAATTTATAACCCCTAAGAAGGTTCTAGATGGACTTCATGTGCCCTCAGCATTAAAACATCCATGTTTTAGATTTCTAGGGGTGTAATAGTCATAACATTCTGACATTAAAATTCATTATTAACACAGTTATCCAAGCGTTGTCCTTTCAATAACATTTAGCTGCAAACGCACTTCTAAAAATTACACGTCCTCTAACACACTAGCAGACATGATGGTTTTCACAATTCACAAAAGGCATATCAACAGGCGTAACATTCACGCCTTCTCATTAAAGCTCAAGCTTTCATAAGGCACTCGGGCCTCGCTTCTAATGTATCGCTCGGGCCTTACTTCTAATGTACCGCTCGGGCCTCACTTCTAATGCACCGAGATTAACCATATGGTCATAGGCACTCAGGCCTTGTTTCTAATACATCGAGATTATAGGCACTCGGGCTTCACTTTTAATGCTCCGAGATTGACCACATGGTCATAGGCACTCAAGCCTCGCTTCCAATGCACTGAGATTATAGGCACTTGGGCCTCACTTCTAATACATCGAGATTATAGGCACTCAGGCCTCACTTCTAATGCACCAAGATCATAGGCACTCAAATCTCACTTTTAATGCACCGAGATTATAAGCACACGGGCCACACTTCTAATGCACTGATATTATAGGCACTCAGGGCTCGCTTTTAATGCACTGAGATTATAGGCACTCGAGCTTCGCTTCTGATGCACCGAGACTGACCACATGGTTATAGGCACTCGAGCCTCACTTTTAATGCACCCAGATTATAGGCACTCGGACCTCACTTTTAATGCACCAAGATTGACCATATGGTCATAGGCACTCGATCCTCACTTCTAATGCACCGAGATTATAGGCGCTCGGGCCTCGTTTTAATACACCTAGCATTAAAATTCTAGCGATGGCTAGTCCCATTCTACGTGTTATCATAACACTGGTAGGTTAATCCCTCGAGACATTTTATAAACACTGAGCATTTATAAGTCCACCTGACATCTTCCTATATCAACTCAAACATCATAGAATTATGAAACTCGGTATCGAGCATCTTCAGCATCAGTGATTAAGGCTGGCACCTCAGCTTACCCCCTAGCATCAGACACTCTTTAGCACTCATCAATCCGAGCAACCATCATAGCTTCTTCAATATCCGGAATACTTGGACATAAATATCTAAATAGACTTTCGAGGGGGGGAAGGGGGGGGGGGACTCTTGATACCCCTCAGGTATATTCCTATTCCATTAATGATGCAAACTGGGCTTATCTAACAAGCAAAACCCGCAACAATCTATTGATACCCACACCTTAGATCGTCCAAGAAACAAGTTGGGTGGAAACTAGAACCCTTAATTATCTAACAACTAAGAACTCTAGCTATCAGGGAGTCGCCACAATTAGATATGGATATTCTAATTGATAAGACAAGTGAACTATCTAACAACCTATTTTGTTTAGAAAGTTCAAAGAATAAAACTCCAAATAATTTTGAAGAAAAATTCGTCACTTTTATTTAATTGATGAAAAAGATCTGCCAAATAGGTTACAAAATCAACTATTTATAAGAATTCTTAATCCTGAACCTAAACTAACACAAATCCTTAAAAGATAAAGATAACAAACCCCTAATAGATAGGAAAACAAGTCCTTAAGGATAAGGAATTATTGTACTTGGTAACTAAGCTAAAGAAAAGTAATTCTAACTAAAAACAAACACTCTAAAAACGTTTTGGATAAGTAACAAATCCAAATTCGTTTTTAACACTACTTGTACTAATTAACACATAGTTTAGCTTCATCTTGG
>CATIWM010405980.1:0-16325 GCA_949671775.1 Mallotus repandus | reverse complement strand
CTTAAGATTTCTCTCCATCTACATGCAAGACTTGCCCTCTTTCTCTCCTTTCATTTTTTCTTCTTCTCAATGCAGAGAAGAGTTTTCTTGTTATTCTTTTTAACAAGTGTCTAGGTGTAAGATGAAACTTACATGCATTTTGACACCTCATCTACTGTACACCCAAATTTCTTTTGTTAAATCTTTATTATTATTATTATTATTATTATTATTATTATTATTTATTTATTTATTTATTTATTTATAATGAGACAAGTGTCCACTTGCATGAAATTCTCTTGACACCTCAAACTCGTTTTTGCAAAAACACCCTTACTTCTTTTTTCTACTTCAATTATACCCTTCTTGATCTAAAATTCCTTTCAATAAGACCTTTATCTCTTTTATTTCAAATTAATTAAGCCCTTCCATTTATCATCTCCATCGATTTTGGACTTAATTTATTTCTTAATTAATTATTTAAATAAATAAATCTTCAATTTAACATGTCTGGGGATACAGATGTGATAATTCTTCCCTACTAAAATAAATTTCATCCTTGAAATTTGAATAGCATTCTTACCTTTACGAAATAAAAATAGTAGGTTTGGATATTGTTGTATAATATCTTCTTCTCTTTCCCATGCTGGCTCTTCTCGAGAGTGATTTTTCTATAGCATTTTGACTAATGGAATAATCTTATTCCTCAGCACTTTTTGATCTTTAGCTAAAATAGCTATAGGCTCCTCTTCATAGCTTAAATTTTATTTAAGTTCCACTGGTTGCTCTTGTAAAATATGCGAGGGATCACTTCTATACCTTCACAGCATTAAGACATGGAATACATCATGCGCACCAATTAACTTGGGTGGTAGTGCTAACCGATAAGCTACGGGTCCTACATGCTCAACTATTTCATATGGTCTAATAAATCTTGGACTTAACTTTCTTCATTTTCCAAATCTAATCACACTTTTCCATGGTGATATTTTTAAAAATACTTTATCACCTACATTATATTCAATATCGGCTCACTTGAGATTTGTATAACTTTGTTGTCTATCTTGAGCCGCTTTGAGATTTGCTCGAACTAGTTGGATATTGTCAGTAGTCATCTAAACTAATTCTAGACCCAACAATTTTCTTTCTCTTGCTTCTTCCCAGCATATTGGTGTCCTACACTTTCTTCCATACAGAGCCTGAAATTGTGCCATATCCAGACTACTCTGATAATTATTATTATAAGCAAATTCCATTAGTGGTACTTGTTTAACCTAGTTTCCACCAAAGTCTGAGGCACTGGCTCTTAACATATCTTCAAGTATAGTTCTCTCTAATTGTCCATCTGTTTGGGGATGAAAAGTAGTACTAAATTTTAATTTAGTACCTAAAGCTTATTATAAACTCGACTAAAACCACGAAGTGAATCTCGGGTCTCAATTTGACACAATTGATACTGGCATCCCATGCAATCTTATCACCTCCTTGATGTATAATTCCACCAACTTGTTCAGACTATAACATATCTTGATTGGCAAGAAATGTGCTGACTTGGTTAGTCAGTCTACAACTGCCCATGCAACATCATTTCCTCGCTGAGTCCTTGGCAAACCAACTACAAAGTCTATTGTGATATGTTCCCATTTCCATTATGGTATAGGCAAAGATTGCAACAAACCAGCTGGATGCTTGTGCTCAACTTTAACTTACTGACAAGTTAAGCATTTAGAAATAAAATTTGCTATGTTTTTCTTTATCCTTTGCCACCAATAATGTTCCTTTAGAATTCTGTACATTTTTGTACTGCCTAGATGCATTGTATAGGTAGAGAAATAAGCTTCTTCTAAAATTTCTCTTCTCAAGTTATCCACATTCGAAATAAATATTGTCCTTCCCAGTCTCAATATCCCGCCACTATCACTAGTCACTTCCTTTTTCTTTCCATCTTTAATCACTTTTGCAATTCTTTTGCTTTATTAACAATCATTTGTGCTTCCAATAATTCTTTCCAGATGTAGTGGTATTACTTTTAAAGTAGCCAAAATACCTCCTTAAGCAACTAAAGTTAAGTTTGCACCCAAACTTCTTAGTTCCATCAGCAATGATACTCTTACTGTGTGTATATAGTACAAATTTCCTATCAATTTTTGACTAAGTGCATCTGCCACTACATTGGCCTTACCAGGATGGTATTCGATAGTGCAGTCATAATCCTTCAACAATTCCATCCATCTTCTTTACCTTAAGTTTAATTCCTTCTGACTCATGATATACTTTAAACTTTATGATCGGTGAAAATTTGGCATGGTTCACAATACAAATAATGTCTCCACATTTTTAGTGCAAAAGTTACTGCGGCTAATTCCAAATCATGTGCGGGATAGTTTTGCTTATAGGGCCTTAGTTGCTTTGATGCATAAGCAATCACCTTTCCATCTTGCATCAATACACAACCAAGTCCTTATCATGAAGCATTACTATAGACCACATATTTGCCTCCTTCAACTGGCACTGATAATACTGGTGCAGTAATTAATTTCTCTTTCAAAATTTCAAAGCTTTGTTGACATTTAGGAGTCCAATCGTATTTCACATTCTTTCTCAATAATTTTGTTAAAGGTGACGTAATTAGTGAAAAATCCTGAACAAACCTCCTATAATATCCCACCAAACCTAAGAAACTTCATACTTTCGTCACATTCTTGGGTGGCTCCCAGTTCACAATCGTAGTAACTTTATTAGGATCAATGTATACCCCTCCTACAGATATCATGTGTCCTAGAAATACAACCTTATCCAACCAAAATTCACATTTATTGAATTTGGCATACAGTTGTTTACTTCTCAAAATTTCTAACATTGTTCTCAAATCTCTTCATGTTCCTCTTTTGACTTCGAATATACCAGAATATCATCGATGAATACAATTACAAACTTGTCTAAATATTGCTTGAATACTCAGTTCATTAAGTCCATAAATACAACTGGTGCATTTGTCAATCCAAACAACATTACCAAAAACTTATAATGTCCATATCTAGTTCTAAAAGCAGTCTTAGGAACATCCGACTCCTTAATCCTCAATTGGTGATGTCCGCACCTCAAATCTATCTTAAAAAATTCTACCGCTCCTCGTAATTGATCAAATAGATCTTCAATTCTTAGTAAAGGGTACTTATTTTGAATAGTAACCTTATTTAATTGTCTGTAATTGATGCACAAATGCAACGATCCATCCTTTTTCTTCATAAACAGCATAGGTGCACCCCAAGAAGAAAAAATAGGTCAGATAAATCCTTTATCCAACAACTCTTGTAATTGCACTTTCAACTCCTTTAGTTCAGCCGGAGCCATTAGATATGGTGGTTGGGAAATAGGCACTGTACCTAGTAACAATTCTATTTCGAATTCAATTTCCCTTTTAGGCGGTAGGCCTGGTAATTCTTTCAGAAATACATTCTTAAATTCATTCACAATAGGTAACTCTTTTAATTGCACCTCTTCCTTTCTTTTATCTATCACAGAAGCTAGGAAAGCTTTACAACCTTTCCTCAAGTACTTCATCGTTGTCATAACTGATATAATCTTAGTAGTTACTTTTTTACCTTCGCCCATAAAACTTATTTTCCTTCCATCTTCCATTTCAAAATCTACTTTCCATTTATAACAATTCACATTTGCCCAATATTGACTTAGACCATCCATGCCAAGTATAACATCAAACTTGTTAATTGGTAATGGTATAAAATTCCATTTCATTTCAGGTTCTCCTAATTTCACAGAAACATATTTGATAACCGACTCACAATTTACACTCGTTCCCATTGGCAAACTTATAATTACAGGATCTATTCTACCATAGGACTTAAGATCATTAGTCATGGTAAATGCAGATGACATGAATGAGAAAGTGGCACCAAGATTGATTAAAATACGTGCTAACTTATTTGATATATAAGCTATAACCATTATCACATTCGATGCATTCTCTGCATCACGCTCTGTTACTATATATACTCTTGCTTGTTGCACATTCCCAAGTGCATTTGCTTGTCTAGCAGCTCTATTTTAGGATGGTGGAGCCATTTGACTTGTTTCACTTCGATCAACTGCAAGTTTAGTCGGATTTGGTGGCCTTCCAACTCTACCATTCCTTAGAGCATTTAAGCCTTGAACCAATTGCTCTCTCAATACTTTGTTTAGGCACTCACAAGCATAGTGTCCCATTTCATTACACTTATAACATTGTACTCCATTGTTCCCACAATTACCAAAGTGATTCTTACTGTACACATTGCACAAAGGAATAATATTTCTCTCAAATTGAGCATTAACTTGCCTGGGTAGTGCCATTGGTTGTCTTATAAACGTACCACTTCCCTGAGGCCTATTATTTCTTCCTGTCCCAATGTTATTCCCTAAATATAGGAAAAATCTAGACTTCTTATATCCACATCTCCTCCAAGACTGTTTAGAACTTCCTTCATGATGTTGAGACTTTGCACGACTTGTAGTCTCCAACTCCTTATCCAATTTCTCTTGCTCTATGGCTTTCTCAACCCACCTCTAAAAGATGTGCCAACATATAAATTTAACTTCCCATGTAAGGAGATATGCAATCCATCTTAAAATTTCTCACTTTTTATTTCTTTAGTGGGATAATCATCCTTAGCATACTTGTACAAATCCTCAAACTTGTCAGTACATTCTCTAACATTCATGGAACCTTGCACCAAATTCATAAAAGATGCCTTCTGTTGCTTTCGATATGTTTCAGTCAAGTATTCCTTATTAAACTCCTTGAATACTTGCCAAGTAAAATTTTCTCCATATAGATTCTTAATTTGAGTTAACCACTCATTAGCCTTATCAAACATTAAGCCATACACATTCTTAGCTTTTTTTTCACTTGTTAACTGTAATGTGGTAAAGGCTTTATCTACTATCTTGACCCACTTATCAACTTGACCAGGGTCTAACGTACCATAAAAATCATATGCCCTACATTTCTTAGCATGTTCAATAATGTCTCCCGACTTCTTATACTTCTCTTTTTCAGCCATCACAGCTACCATAGTGCGTGCCAAGTCAGTAGCATCTATATGTACTACTGATGGTGCTTGCGGATTTGGCACATTCACCTGCTCTACAGGCGGCTGTGGTTGATAGTTATTGCTTGCTCTCCTAGGCACATTCTTAAAGATTGACGCAAACACTACTGGTGCTGAACTACCTTACTGACTATCCACTCGAGCATTTGATGCTTCATCATTATTGCCTACATACATTGATGACATAGATAATTCTCATTGTGATGCTCGATTCCTAGTTGATTGACTAACCCATTCTATAAGATATTCTCTATTTGGTTCATTTCCTCGACTTTGGCCTCTACCTCTACCATGACCTCAACCATGACCATAACCTTGACCTCCTATACGACCACCTCTAATCCTTGCCATCTATCAAAATCCTAAAATTCAAAATCAAATAATTTAATATCGATTGCCATCAACCTCAAATTCATAGATAATATCCTTTAAATCTAGTGTTTTTTATTGTCTACAAAATTTAGCAACCATTTGCTCTAATACCAATTTAAACTATAACATCCCTCCCCTCTAGTACCACCATATAACATCACATTATCGATGGCGGTACCATTAGAGAGTAGCATTACCTAAATGGCTAACCTCAATATTCTATTAACATAATATCTCTTGAATATGTAAATGACATAATTATATATATACACAACAACTAACTCCCATCAAATTTAAATGATGGCAAGCAGTATTAAATATCTTAACTTAAAACAAATATATACATGGTAAGTAAGGTGTCCTATCACCTTAGCACTAAACATCCATAATATAATACATGAGTATGGGTTATATAAAAATACAAGTAAAATGAAATACACATAAGTATTTTGATAACTCTCTCTTGAAAGCACCTCCCTCAAAGCATGCTAAATGTGCTTCATCCTCTAGCACATCATAGACCTTAGCAAAACTCAACCCCTTTTAAATACTGAGTAAAAAGAAGTAAACCAATCACAGTCCAAAGGGAAATAAGCTAGGCTAAAAGCAAAAAGACAAAAGTGGATCTCATCATGCCCAACTCATATCCAAGCCAGAGAGACCTAAACTCTAGTGCTAGTGTCATAAATGACTCAGATAATTGTGCACACAGAATCCATATACTCCTATCTAACGACTATAATACGTACATCCACTCCAATCAGCTCTATAGTAACCCTGAAAGCAAACTCAACATCTGTGTCATGACATATGACATACTCATTAGGTTTTCGTGATCCAAACGCAGTGAAAATTAAAATTTTAACCATGAAAACCCTAAACGTAGATCCATTCAATTTAAATTAGATTGATTGAGAAGGTTTCTAAAATATTACTAAGATGATTCAAGGCTAGAATGTTGGAAGGAAGAGAGGAGGTTCACTTAGGTGACACCCTACCTCGAGCTTTGCATGTAGGTCTTATAAGATTTAGATGCCACCAATTAAGCCATACCCCTCTATAGGTATCCACATGAACAAGATTACTAAAGTAAAGTAGGAATGCTAGAACCTTTATTGTCTCACAACATCTTTTCACTTTTTATGTTTTTCTTATCACAGAAAAAGAAGTAGAAGGAGGAGAAAATTTGCTTAACCTAAACCCTAGAGAATGAGATGTATATATAAACATATTATCTAGGGTTTCTCTTACCAAAATAGTTTGGGTAAGATTAGATTTCCTTTTCTACTTTGATTCTAATTCCAAATTAGAATCCTTTCCTATTTATTTAGATAACTCTTACCTTAAATAAATTAGAAAATAAATAAATAAATAGATACTAATATATATATATATATATATATATATATATATATATATACTTATTTATTTAATCTTCCATAGAGATAATTATTGGGCTAATTAACCTAAGTCTGCTTTGGGCTTGTTCTAAGTGTGTGACCCTTTAGCTTCACACAACATTGGCAGTGGGCCTAAAATTTCCATTTTAGCCCACAAGTCATAATTGGTCTCTAGCAAGACATTATGACTACCCAAGTTATGTGGAGGTTGATAATTCGACATAACTTAATACACAACGTTTACTATAATCCTTTTGTCACATGATATCCTGATTGAACATAAGACATGGATTATGTCATCCTTATATTGTTCAATTGTATTGTTTCTTGATACTGATATTGATAACTCTTTATCATTCTATCATGGCCATGCATTGCTCTTTAGTCTAACTCATCGAGGGCCCAACAGATATCTTCTCAAAATAACTAAGGGACAAATTCCATCTTAATCATTCATATCCCTCACATAACTCATTCTATATCCAGTCATAACCTATTTTATCATCCGGTTAAAGGTGGCATAGGGATGTGTTAAAATACAGAACTTATCATGCAGGAAACCATGGTGATTTCAGGTTAGAGGACTTAAATAATACTACTGTGATGAGAATTACCAACGATAATAATCCATGTGGTATTCTCATAGTGGGTCTAGGGGTGTAACCGTGCTGAGTCGAGTAGAGTTTTGGGTAAGCTCGAGCTCGGTTCACATTAGAAAGGGTAGGCTAGAGCTCAGTAAAGTTTTGAAAACCTCAGCTCGAGCTCGTTCATGTTATACTCGGGCTCAGCTAGAGCGAGATCGGCTCAAGCTCATGAAGGAGCTCATGAAGAGCTCGTGAAGAGCTTAGGAAAGAGCTCGTGAAGCTCATTTAACCAAAATAAAAAAGAGAGGAATAAGATCTTATTATTATTATTATTATTATTAGAAGAAGAAGAAGAAGAAGAAGAAGAAGAATTGATACATTAGTAAAGTGAAGAGACAAACTAACTACACATAGACAGAGTCTAAGGTAAAGAAACCATAGGCATAAGGCATTAATCCACTCTTAAACCAATAATCAAATACATGCAACAACAAAACTATACATCAATCGGGTAAAATATATAAATATGAGGTTAAATTGAAATATGAAACCCATAAATGCAGCAATTACATATGGAATTATAACTAGGCAAAAAAAAACATATTAGTGTAGAAGGTAGGCAACCCAATAACTATAAAACTAAATATTACAGTTGACATATCAATATTGATGTCTTCTTACAGTTGAGAGGCAAGATCTACTATGATCTCGAGTTGCAAAGAGCTTGACGATCTCAAGTTGTGAAGAGCTTAACGATTGATGATTTTGTTGGACGAGGGCAGAAGATGAAGGTGACAAGGCTACTTACGATTATAGAAAAGGCTGCTAATGGTCAGGCGAGGGCAGGCGACGAAGGCAACGAGGCTACTGACCATTGCAGAGGAGGCTAACGAGGGTGTCAGACAAGGGTCGATGATGAAAGCGATAGAGTGTGGGGACGGGGATGAGGGGTGTGGGCAGCTGATGTGTTAAGTGAATGAGCAAATTAGGTTAAAGTGATTAGGTTAAAGTATTATCTTAGGTTAAAGTGAATGGATGTTTATCAAAACTACGTAGTTTTGAGAAAATTATTTAATTTTATTGTTATAAATATTAGATAAATTATTTATTTATGAGATATGTTGAGAAGGATTTTTATTGAATTATGATAAATTAAAACTACATATATGATGTATATTTATGATGAATTGAACAAGTGAAATCAAAATTAAGATAAACTCTAATGCAATTTTATTTATTTATAATATAAAATTTATATATTTTTATGATAAAATAATTTAAATTAAATTATAATTTATAGTTTAATAATTTAAAGCTTTTTTTAGTAATTTTAATCAGAAATTTATTGTTTATTGTATTAAGATTCCATAACCTTAACTTAAGCTTAACTATATCATTAAAATTATATATTTATGTGATGAGAAAATTCAAAGTAAATTATAATCTATAATAATAATTTCATTGTTGTTCAATAACAATACTAAATCATTTTATAACATCAAGATTAGGTTAAGTGAATGAAAATGAATGAAATAGGTTAAAGTGAAGAGTGATGTTTAGTGAATTAGATTAAATCAAAACTATGTAGTTTTGAATAAAACTACATAGTTTTGAGAAAATTATATAATTTTATGGTTATAGACAAATGATTTATTTATGAGATATATTAAGAGAGATTTTTATTGAATTAGAATAAATCAATGTTAAGAGGGACTTTTATTGAATTAGGATAAATCAAAACTACGTAGTTTTGAGTAAAACTACATAATTTTTGGAAATCTACATAATTTTATAGTTTTGGACAAATTATTTATGGAATTAAAATTATATATTTATGTGATGAGATAATTCAAATTAAATTATAATCTATAATAACAATTTTATTTTTGTTCAATAACAATACTAAATTGTTTTATAACATTAAGATTAGGTTAAGTGAATGAGAATGAATGAAATAGGTTAAAGTGAAGAGTAATGTTTAGTGAATTATATTAAATCAAAACTATGTAATTTTGAGAAAATTATATAATTTGATGGTTATAGCAAATTATTTATTTATGAGATAGGTTAAGAGGGAATTTTAGTGAATTAGATTATATCAAAACTACGAAATTTTATAGTTATGGACAAATTATCTAGTTATGACATTAAAATTATATATTTTTGTGATGAGATCATTCAAATTAAATTCTAATTTATAATAACAATTTTATATTTATTTAATAACAATTTCAATCAATGTTATATCTATACAATAATATTATAAAATAATACTAAATCATTTTATAACATTAAGATTATGTAGTTTATTTAAGATTCGTACTTAATTTATATTACGATGCCTTCTATAGTTTTTTTTAACTATATACTCTTTATTAATAACAACCATAGACATAAAATGGATTCTCATATTAAGGTGATAAAAATAAAATAATATAAAAGTAGGTAAAAACCAAAATTACTTAAAAATTTCCTTAAATCATACCTAAAAAATACCACCACTTAATACTAATATTTAAATTTATGACATAGTAAACGAGCTCGTTCACGAGCCTGTTCACAAGCTTACTTAACGAGCCTGTTCGCGAGCTTACTTCATAAGCTTGTTCACGAGCTTGTTCGCGAGCTTACTTAATGAGCCTGTTCACGAGCTTAAACGAGCCGAGTATCAAGATGCTTGGGCTTAAGTCATTTAACTTATGAGCTTCAAAATTATGTTTGGGTTCAACTCATTTAACTTAATAAACAAGCTCGAGCGAGCTTTTAATGAGCCGAACGCGAGCCACTCAGCTCGGTTACACCCTTAATGATTAGTCTATTATCCGTATATGATTAGTATACAATCAGTATATTATTCGTATCAATCATATATGATTAATATATTAACCGTATATGAAACCATTTCTTACACTTTTATTCATCTTCATAAACAATAATAAATAATTTCATTATATTTTTCATTATCTTTGATTAAATATAGGGATAACAACATTTGCAGTCCTAAAAGTAATAAACTTTTTACAATTAAGTCTTGAATGTTCAATTTGTAACAATTAAGGACTAAAGTTTTTAAAAATTAACCGTTAGTCATATGCCATTAACTTTAATAGATTGAGCACACATGGTAGCAATTTACGAAACATGGCATCCATGTAAGACCCAAACTTTACACGTCAGCGCCACTGTCAGATCCGCATGCCACATAAGCTTCTTCTTCTTCTTCTTAACAATTGCTAAAGTAGAAAATAAATAGCAAGAAGTTGTAGAAGAAGTTTCAATCTATGAAGACATCCTAGAATCTATATTCACTCGTGTACCTCTCATTGACCTTGTCTTTACTTTCCAAGTTTTTAAATCATGGAAAAGCTCTGTTTCAACGTCTCTCACTCTCGTTTCAACAGAATCAAACCATGGTTCATCATCCAGACATAATCCATAAGGTCTCTTTACTCCAAAACCACATATGCTTTTGATCCTTGGTCACGTATTTACATATGACACTTTTGACTTGTGGGTATCTATAAAAGAATAATCTTTTGCTAAGTTCAGTCATCTTTCCCAAGTTCCATAATGCTCACCACTTATCTTTATTCTATTTTCTTTACTCATATGAGCAATTTCAATACATAATTAGCTAAAACAAATCCCACTAAACCAAACCCACCAATCCTTTGAAAGAAGAACCTAGAAAAGGAAAGTGCTTTTAAAAAAAAAAGAACCAAGAAAATAAAAATTTCTAAAAAGAAAGATATCGAGCTTCTAAGCTGTAGATATCCATTAAAAATGGTGGTGATTTGTGAGTGATACTGCTAGCAATAATCCTTCTTTTTGTTTGGTAACATTAATGGCAGAAATGAAGTCAATGGATCTTGAAGTTGGATCGGTTACAACCTACAAGAAGTTGGATTATTGTTATGGGGGGAAAATCAAAACAGTGCTTCAAGTTTATAAAGAAATTATAAGGAATGGTTTTAAGGTTGATGAACAGTTTGTTGAGAGGTTTGTGTAGAAAATTCTTGAAAGATAATGAATTATTGAAAGTTGCATATTAAGTGTTTGAGAAAATGAAAGAAAGAGCATATGCTATTGACCATATTACACATAGGCTAGTGATCTAAGCTTTTTCAATGGGAAAGAAAGTTGATGATGCCTTGTCCAATTTGCACTAGATGTTTGGAGAAGAAAAGAAAAATAAAGAAAGGGTTGAAGATTTTGTAATTGTTAAGAAGAAGAAGAAGAAGCTTGTGTGGCATGCAAATTTGACAGTGGCGCTAATGTGTAAAGTTCGGTTCTTACATGGATGACATGTGTCTTGCTGCCACGTGTGCTCAACCTGTTAAAGTTAACAGCATAGGACTAATGATTAACTTCTTAAAAAAATTTAGTCCTTAATTGTTACAAATTGAACATTCAAGACTTAATAGTAAAAAGTGTATTACTTTCAGGACTGCAAATGTTGTTATCCCTTAAATATATTATTAGCCTTATGACTGCTATGTTAGTGATTTGTTCATCATGACTAGGATATAAATTTCAAATGCATGAAACTTGAAATATTTTAGTTTATTTTTTGTATATTAAATGAATAACATAATATCTATATATATATATATATATATATATAAAGCTTTTTGACCCATGTGACCCCTTGTCTTTGAATGCAAACTCCAGTTGAGCCATTCTGTTAGCCAACAGTTTGATCTCCCTTGTCGATTCAGGCTTAGTCAGCAATTTTGGTGGCTAGTTGAAGCGCCATGAAAGAGCTGTAATTATGGCCTTGAGTTTGTTTTAGGGTAGGCGGATATCTATTCTGGCTATTCTCTTTTCTTTATTTATTGGCTAGCGGGGAATAATGAATATCTAGGCCTACAACTAACTACATCTTTTTTTGGGTGTATAGCTCAGTTGGTAGAGCATTAGGCTTCTAACCTAATGGTCGCATATATATATATATAGAGGAGGGAAAAGGAGATATCAAAAGGGGGGTAAAAGAGAAAAAAATTAAGAAAGGGCAAGGAAGAAGAGGGACTAAGGTAAAAGTATAACAAATGAAAAATTGATGCATTTTAGTAAATATGTGAAAAAATGGGGCATTTTTGGTAAATTTTTTTAAAAAATGAGTTCTAATAGGCTCCTAGGGGTTCCAACTCAGTCCTTTCCCCTTTATACAAATAAAAAGTTGATAATAGACATGAAGCTCACATTAATATTACAGCCTAAAATGTCATATCAACACCTTCACACTCAATTTTAATTAAAGTTAATGATATGTTATATTCACTAATAAATAGTTAAATTAGAAAATTTACGCCAAAATAAAAATTAATTAAATTGGCAATAACTTATAAAATAGATTTTTATACGCGAATAAGCCTTTAAATTATATAGCTAAAATTACAAAATTTCAGAATATTTATATTTTAAAAATCTTTTTATAAAATTTAACAATATGATGGATGATATATTCTTTTGAAAACTTGATTTCCACAAATCCAAAGGCTTAGCAGAGTGCTCATCATCCAATATGGAAAAGGCTTTGGGATCTTCAGGTTCCACCTAATGTCAAGAACTTCCTATGGCGAGCTTGTCATGATTGCCTTCCCTCTATGGTTGCTCTTAAACAAAGAAGAGTGGAAGTTGATTTCAGATGCCCAGTTTATTGGAGTGAGGCTGAGAAGGTATCTCATGTGTTACTCGAGTGTCATTTTGCTAGGAGTTGTTGGTTGGTCTTGAGACTTGGTCATGTTAATACAAATGGAGGACCATTTGTAGATTGGTTTGATCAATTTTTGACCTCGTATTGTAAAGAACAATCGGAAAATGGGGTTAAATGTATCCGTGGTCACCCAACTTTTGGTTTGTTTCATTTTGGGTACTAAACTTTAATTTTTATATTTTTGATAATCAAAACTTTAATTTAAGTACCAACCACCAGGCGACATGGTCACCGATTGAAGAATATTCTTCATGTAAGCTTTTGTGTCATCTTCGACTTAAAATACACATATGGTCACCGAACTTTGATTTTGTTTCAATTCGGGTACTCAACTTCAATTTGTATTTTTTAATATAAAATATTTTATTCAAATTAAAATTAAAATTTAATCATTCCTAATTCTAATAAATAAATTATTCTCATCATATTAATATTTAACTTTTTATATTTTAATATACATAAATTTTAGATATATTTAAATTAAATTGCATGTAAATATTTTATTTAAATTAAAATTACAACTTAATTAACCTAGTTCTACAAGTAAATTATTCTCATCATATTAATGTTCAACGGGTTAAATGCATTGGTGGTCACCCAACTTTCAATTTGATTTCACATTTTATTTTATGCAAAGATATATAAAATTATTAGTGAGTTAAAACAATAAGGGACGAGGAATCCACAGAATTTGAACCCTCGCAAGTGTTTTAGTGAGTTACATAAGTAGGTTACCCCTGCTAAATTATTCATCAGCCAATTATTTTTTTTTTCATAAAAAACTACTTTTCATAACCATATTTATTTGTTCAAATGATAAATAACTTGAATTATTTTAAAAAAAAATTAATTTGAATTTTTATATAAAATAAAGATTTAAAAAGTTTTAAAATAAGAAAAATTATAAATTTATAATATTAATATATATAGTATTTATAATTTTATATAAACACAAAATATATAATTTTATTCATTTAACTAGATTTTAAAATTAATTTGTTTTTAAAATAATATATATTAATATTATGATTTTCGAGATATAATATATATTTAAATTATATGTATATTAAAAATATTAAGAAGTTAAAAATTAATATCATAAGAATAATTTACTTATAAAATTAGGTTTAATTAAGTTATAATTTTAATTTAAGTAAAATATTTGTATGTAATTTAAATAACATATAATTTAATTTTAATTAAAATATATCTAACTTTTATGTTATTCAAATATTAAAAAGTTATTTAAACCTAATTATATTTGACATAATTAGAATTGATTAAATTATAATTATAAATTAAATAAAATATCTTAGTATTGACAGATACAAATTGAAGTTGAGTATCCGAATTAAAACAAAATTAAAGTTCGGTGACTATATATGTATATGACGTGGACGATGCTGTGGAAAATATTCTTTAACCGGTGATCATGTCACAACTATGCCACCAGATAACTGGCGGTTGAAATAAAATTAAAATTTAGTTATAAAAAAATACAAATTAAAGTTTGATATTCATAATGAAACAAACCAAAAGTTGGGTAACCACCTATGCATTTAACCCCATGTTTTGTAATAGGCCCTTAAACCTCCTTTAAATTTCTACCCGCAAACCTCACTCTAGGCTAATAATTTTTTTTTTTTTTTTCATTTTGCACACAATAGTCAGTTGGTTGACATATATTTGACATGTTTTATTTGTATCTAATAAAAATTATAGCATGTGTCTATGTTGTAAATTTAATAATTGGATCCAAATCAAATAGACAAAAATTTATAGTTAATAAAATATTAAAATTTCCTAGAAGTTTTTACTTGATCTATCATAAGCGAGATGAAAAAAAAAAATCAGGGTAATCTAATTGCAATGACTTAGTTAGTTGCATTTATTTTTTAAAATTTTTCCTAATAATCTAAGTAGATTTGATAATTTCCTCAAAAAAAAAGTAGATTTGATAATTTCATCTGTTATAATGATAATAATTTTTTAATAAAACATTGCATAATTAAAAAGAATTTTATATTTACAATATCAGTTTATTTTTTCAAAAAAAAGAAACAAGCTTAAATTTACATGAATATAATTTTACTTAAGTTAAAAATTTAAAATTTAAATAATAGTATAACAACTATAACAATTAAAACAGGTCATGTAATCTTTAGAAACCTGGAAATGGAAAACGTACTATCATAATTTATTTTATTTTGATTTTAATTTGATTGCTTAATCAATATTAAAGTAACATTAATCAATTCGCTTTTCACGATCAAAGTGGAGCTTCTATTATGATTTTAAAATTAATTTAACTAGTCATAAATCTGCATAATGCACAGACTGTAAAATAAAATTATAAAATAAATAATTAAAATAAAATAATAACTAAATAAATTAAAAATAAAATACATCACACTAATTTTATTTTTTTTAAAATTTTTGTTACCATAATTTTTTAATTTTAGATAAAAAAATATTAAGTAATTACTGTAATGATATTTTAAAAAAAATAATACTAAGTAATTTTGAAAGTAATACTAAGTAATTACTGTTATGATAGTACTAAGTAATTACTGGAAAATAAGTTTTTGTTTTCTTTAATAACTGTAATGTTTTAATTTTTCAATAGTTTGAAAAAAATATTTTAAGTGATTTAAAATAGAAAGATACCTAATAAATAAACACTTTTAGAATTTGAATATTATTAAAATATATATAATAGTATTTTAGTTCAAAAATAATACTACTAAATAACTGTGTTAAATAGCTTATATTTAATAAAAAATAGTCCTTGCAACAGAGATGATATACATTTAACAAAAGCTTATTACTTTTTGAAGAAGTTAATATAATTTTTTTCTAATTGTCTTATTTAATTTTTTAATATATATATTTCATCTTTATAAAATAAAAGATAATATAATCATTATTAATAATCCTTGCAACAGCTTTTCAAAAAGAAAAAAAATAGTCCTTGCAAAATAGATGATATGCATTTAACAACCCACAGTGCCTGAACAGAATGGGCTTATTACTTTTTACTTATTACCGTTTCGAAGAAGTTAATATAATTTTTTTCTAATTGTCTTATTTATATATTTCATCTTTATAAAATAAAAGATAATATAGTTATTATAATTTTCAATGCTTAATAACATTAAAAGAT
>CATIWM010405896.1:0-30900 GCA_949671775.1 Mallotus repandus | reverse complement strand
AGAAGCCTAGTATTTTTGTTTCTTAATTATGTTTATATAAGTATTGTAAAAGGATATATTCTTAAGTCAAATAGTGGTGGCTAGGCTTTTTATAAAGCATCTATATATAAAAGTGATTTATATTGCTTAATAATGTTTACTCTACCATGTCTTTGGTTTGCAAAGATTAATATCAATCTAGTTATAAAAATGTAATTTTCCTATGTTACTTAATAATCCTATATTATAGTTATCAATCATAAATTCATCAAATTACAGGAAGGTTTTCTTATTTTCAATTACATGATTACATCAGGCTTATTTTAATTCTTTTAGCTAACGTAATTATAATTAATATATAATTGATTAAATTAAATCCTTTGCTGAATGGTTGGTTTTAAACATCCATCTAGGGCTACGTGAGACGAGGTGTGACACTATGGGTGTTGGTTGTTGTATTGCTTATTGTGATTATTTGGTTGTTGTAGCTTATGTATTTTCTTCATATTTGTGGTGAAAATATGAAGATAGTCTTGGAAATTGTATGCAGTTCATCAGCAAATGGTATTTGCTATGAATTAGAGATGTGTCTTATGTATAAACATTATGATTTCTAGTGGTGTATTGCGCACTTTGTTTATGTTCGAATGAGTAATGATTTTTAGTAAAATTTGCAAAAAAAAAAAAAAGTTCACGTTGTCTAGGTTTATATTCATAGGGAGTTATGTTTGAATCAATAAAGAAATTTGAGTACCACCTGAATATTAACATGAATACAACCTAAATATTAATATGTACAACAAAGAGTTACTAAAACATGAACTAACAAAGAAAATTCATATAATAGTGGAATTAATAATAAATATAAAGTTATGCATCTCCTGGATAAACAAGGAAAATGGAAATAAACTTCAAGTTATATAAATACTTGAATATTAACATTAAACTTAAAGATATTGAAAATAAACTTTAGATATAATCCTACATCATCAACTTTACATCATAAATCTTAACTTAAAGTTTATGTCAGCTTGGCCAAAAATATACATTAATCCAAAAAATTTGAAGTTCGCACAAAAAACATGTTTATATTGTGACTTGCAATTGATGAACCATATGCAGTGCCATTTCTTGTAGAGATTTCCTTATTATGGTTATTGACTTACACTTGAGTCTGTAGTTACAAGTTCTTCTTGTCCTGTACCAAATGGACGTTCTTGGGACCGAGTTAAGGTTCTACCACCTATTACTATATTCCTTCTTGTAACAGTAGATTTCAAGTTCTTCTTCTCTTTTTTCTTGTAAATTCTATGTCTCTTGGCCTGAACAAGTAATCAACAATAGACATAAGGTGTTGAAATAACAAAAATACAGTAGTTCAATTATATTGCAATGGCACAAACACTGATTACCTAAGATGTGGTGATGAATTGCTTGCCACCTTTTATAAAACCTTCTTTCCTCTCTATCATGAAAGTTGGTTTAGGCTCATTACCTTTTCTTATCTTGATATTATTCCCAATTACTCTTTGACTTTTATGTTGAGGCTGCATAAAAATGTTAGATAATTATATGTATCTATTGATGTCTAAAATCAATTACATGAATTTTTAGAAGAACAAAATTATATTTATCATCATGTTCAAAGTGTTGAGGTCTGTGTACACTCCATATCCAGAGGGTGGCTTAGTAGCAAATCTAGGATATTTTATAGGCGTATGTGGGTTTTCTCTTCCTATGATAAGCAATGGTGAAAGACTTGAAGGTTTTGATCTTGCAGGTGCAACAGTTGGCTCAGGTTGTGTGTATGATCTAGAGGGCTCAATAGGCAATTCAGGTTGCTCATTATAATCAGTGCAGCTCTATTGCACAAAGCCATCTTCACCACTATTATGCATAATATCTTTAAAATTGTGTTGCTTATGAACATTTTTACCACCAACAACCTAACCAAAATAGAAAATTTCCACAAATTACAATAATGAATGGTAATGGAAATAAAATTATGCAAATAAACAATAAAATGTACTTCCATACAGCTTCATAGGTTTTGGTGGCTTAGAGTGGGACTAATATGCTTGCTATGATGTTTCAATTGCATTTAAATCTACTTCATTGCTATTTTTTCAATGATGTGCATGATTTCTTATTATGTCCAGCTTGATAGCACACTTGGCAAGTCATTTGCCTTCCTTTCCTTGACAATTTATGACCATTTTGTAGTTCACCTGGCTTTTTTTCTTCCATTTTTGGCAAGTTTCCGAGACATTTGTCTATCCTTTAGTGGTTGGGGGTGGATCAACCTCTCTTCTACCCCATAATTTTTTTACTATTCATGCTTCCCTTCATATTTCCATATGCTTGTTTATATTCATCTTTCCTATACCACTTATACATATAATCTTCAAGATTTTTTTCTACAAGATGGATTGTACACACAACATGATGGCACATAATTCCTGTTAAGTTCCAAACTCAACAAGCACATATTTTCTTTCTCAGATCAACTACATAGGTGTCTTCTCTTTACTCCATTTCAAAGCCATCTTCCCCATTCCAAATAATGTGACAATTAGTGCTTTCCAAACTATTTTTAAATAATTTTTTTTCTAATCCTTGGCCTAAAGTCACATAACCATTTATAATATAACTGCCTATTATCTTTGAGTCTAGACATAGCTAACTTTAATTCCCTCCAACATAGTATATATGTTCTTTGTCCTATGTTCAACAATTTTCCATTAAATGCCTCTATCAAATTATTGTCAACAATATCACCTTTTACCTTTGTGTTGAAGTAAGCTCTACACCAATGCCTTGGGTGGGTGTTCAACATGTCATTAAAGCTTTGTGGGGAGGGCCTCTTCATTTCTTTCATATTCTCCTCAAAATCTAGCATGTTATTGGACTTTACACACTTCCAAAATTGCTTGTGTAAACCTAAATCTCTATATGTCTTCCTCCAATTAGCACAAAGATGTCTTGCACAACACTTATGTTCAAGTTTTGGCAAAAGAGTGCTCACCGCATCAAGTAATCCCTGAAAAATAAAACAAAAATGATATTAGATATTGTTAAAGGCTGAATAGTAAATAAAATATGTTTCTTAGTTGAGGAATTACCTTTTGTTGGTCTATTATTACAGTCTAGCCTTTCCCATCCTTCATGCCCAAATCCTTAACAAGTAAGTTTATAAACCAAGTCCATGTCACTTTATTTTAACAAGTGACCATAGACCATGCAATTGGGAACATTTGATTGTTTCTATCACAACCAACTCAGCTAGTATCTCACCTTTCACATGGCCCTTCAAGAAACAACCACCCAGTCTTAATACCCTTCTACATCCTTCTTAAAGCCCTTTCTTAAGGTAATCAAATGAAATGTACAATTTATCAAACACTTGCAGCTTAGTTGGCAGTGGTCTTTCAACCTTCATACATGAAGTTGAGTCTCAATTTGACCTCTCAATCATTGCTAAATAATCCTAAAGTCTTACATATTCATCCCTCAAATCACCCTCAAGTTCTGTAATTATTAATAGCTTTACTCCTTTTACTTATGATAATGTCAAATCCACCTTCAAATCTTCTTTAATTAAAGTCTTTAAATCAATAAATGACATTATAACAATGCATTTATATTTATTTAGATAATTATATGCTAACCACTTTGTTTTCACACTTCTATTTTAGTAAGAAACTCCACAATTATGCTCATTAACAAGTGTCTTTATCTGATATGAGTGAATGAAACTATCTGTAGATGCATAAATCAACCATGGGCAATTCCTCTTAACACATTTAGCCCTAGTTTGCCCACTAGTATTCCTAACAAAGTTAACTTCTTTTCTTTCTTGAATTGATTATCTTGTTATAATTTCTTTAAATTCATAGGGGCCTCTAAAAGCCATGCTAATAGAATATGATACCTTTTCAGCCTTAGGATTATAATAAGGAAATCTGCTCCTTCTTCACACTGTATGATCACCATCACTTCCATCCATATTAGTGCAGCTCCAGTCATCATCATCAGAGTCCCAATCTTCATTTATAAGCTCACCTTCTTGAATATATGCTGAAAATTTCCTAATTAAATTTTCTACATCTGTTGTAGCCTCTTCAACATCTATATTAATTTGAGGATTCGATGGAGTTTCAACTTCCCTTATTTTTTTTCTTTTCACAGATTCCCTCAATGGTTGCCTTACTTACCGTAACTCATTATCGTCATCACTTAAGCCTTCACACTCAATCACTACATCATCATCTTCTTCTTCTGAATATTCTTCTTATTCTGCTTCTACACGTTCAACATTCTCCATATGAACATCAACAAATTTGCTAGAACTCTAACTCTTACCACTATCACTAATGCTTATAGTACCCTAATTCATAGCCCCCTTAGTTGCAGCACTATGAGATGCAACCTTATCAATTGCAGCACCCTTACTTACTTCCGCTCTAAGGACCTCTTCTATTATACTACCCAAAACCTCAACCCTAGGACCAAATTAGGTTGTCCCTCTTGCCTTGCTAAGCTACCTAAAATTACCCTAATTTCTATACCTAATGAGGGCTGTGTTATATTAACATCTTCATTTATGTCATCCAGTAAAATTTTTCCACCATTATGCCTTGCTCACACCTTGCATTATATTCAGCCTCAATGTTAGTCATATTAGTTAATTTTGACAGTTCTAACACTGTCCTATACCCATCAAAGTTGTGTTATAAGTATAGCTCTACCCTTTTGAATTCTTTTACTAATTCAATGAAGGTTATTGTGGTCTCCTCACACACAAGCATCAAGCCATGTGGCAAGGGTTTCTTAGGTTTCCTAAAGTGGAGCTTAACAATCTCCATATTACCAAACATATCCTTAAGGGACCTAACTAGCTCACTTAAGACAAACCTGTCTATATCTATCCCTACTTCCATATTGGCACCCTCGACATACTTTTTTTTTCCTTTGTGTAGTGTTAGCAAGAAAGATTTCACCATAAAAAACATTAACCACATGTTCCTCCAGCCTGAAATTGTACATACAAACAAGAAAACAATAGTAAATAAACATGGAAAGTAACATCATTGCCAACATGAAACATTCAAAGCCATCACTTTATTTCTTGTAAAAGACTAATGAAAGAAAAGAATAACCAATGAGAAGTTTACCTTGCAACAATTGTTTTGAAAGTTGCCACACTCTTCAACTATAGTGCATCCTTTCTAATCTTAATGAAGTTGAAAACAACACGAAATTTAATCTCTTTAAGTCATTAATTTATTTCATCCGCACAACATTACAAATTTAAGCATTGTTTTGCTAAGAAGTTTCATATTTAATTTTCCTCCAAAATGTCTTTCTTCTATCAAATTAACCTAATTCCCAATTGAAAGCTGTTGTTGGGGTCATTTTTCAAAACCCTGATAGCCGATGATGAAAAAGCTAAAATGTCTCATCAGACAGTCAATTTGATGAAGAGAATTAAAATTCAAGCCATTTCAAAATTCATTGAACCCTTAAAATCATACCCGATCACCAAATACACCATTTTAAGACCTAACCAAACTCCAATCAAACCTTAACCCTACCCTTTTGGTATTGACAAAGAAGTTTGAGAAGAGTAATCAGAGAGAAGTTCACCCGAGTCGTGTCTTCTAAACCAATAAGTACAGTCCTAGGTAAGGGCTGTTTATAGTCTATTTTCTATAATTTTCAGTCTGGTTTTGAATCCTTAAGCTTCGGTTTAACCTTTGGAAGTCTCGAGAACAAAAGTCAAACTTTGGTCAACAGGACTTTTCAGTGGTCAAACAGAGCTCCCGAAATTGAATTTCAGTCTGAAATGTCTTCTAAATTTCCAGTGTGTCAGTGGTTTCCATTTGGCAAATAGTCAAAATTTTGACTTTTGGTGGTCAAACCGGTCCCACAACTGTCTACCTCTCATTGTCCTTATCCAAAAAGGACACTTGTCAAAAAAGGTGCTTTCTAATCAAGGAATATTCAAAATTTGGAATATGCTAGAACAAATGTCAATTTCTTCAAGGGAGAGTATATACTATTACATAATAACCCTGAATATTCAAGGGAATTTACAATAAATGTCACTAACTTCAAATGCCTATAAATAGAAGCTTTAAGGAAACCTTTAAGGGGCTTTTGGAGGTTGAGAGAACCACTTCCAAAGAGAGAAAATTCTAGTACAAAAACCCAAAAATATTACAAAATAATTCTCTCCAAAAAGCCTTAGAAATTAGGGAAAAATTGGGAAATCAAGGGGAAACTATGCAAAAATTCCTATAGACCTAATTTCTCTCTATTTTTTTTTTCTGAAATCTCTCTCAATAATACCAAAATCAATCAACAAAACCCAAAATCCAACTCCTGCAAATCAATTCCAATCAAATCAGAACCAAACCCAAGACTAAACCCACTTAAAAACACCCATTCCCTTTGGATTTCAATCTCAATTCTCTACAATCAATTGGTGTTTATTGGTGAGTTCTTGCCAAAATTCTGAGGCTCAACACTTTCTAAAACATCACCCTCATTGATTCTCATCTTATTTCAGGGATTTGAGGCATTAAAATCAAGTTTTGAAAGCAAAAGAGTACAAAATCGTGTTGTTCAGACATGAACTATCGGTTTTGGCCTATAAACAACCAATTGGCTATTCATATACCAAAACTGGCTATTAACCAATTGGCTATTCATATACCAAAACTGGCTATTAGCCTCCAAAACTGGTTGTTTAGGCCCTAAAACCGGTTGTTCATCCTTCTTCATCCAAATGACTCCGATGATGGTTTTTAGGGTTCCAAAGGGTATATGCTTGCTTGAATATGATTCTAACCCTTCTCTAAGATCCTAGGATGATCGAATTGAAGTATTTTAACTTATTTCTCTATTTTTAAATGATTTTACAATTATTTTCCTTTTATTTCTCAAAAACTCTTCTTTAAGTGCTTTCAAGTGTGATCCTTGATCTTGCTTTAGTTTAATAATGGAATAATGAATCCACAAGTCCTATAAGTTCTCAAAAATTGCAATCAAGTCCTAAAAAAATTTCTTTTTTTTTAAATTTAGTGCTAGAGGCATTTAAAGTCTTTCACATGAGTCCACTTCCCTTATCTCAACTGGAATGGATTGACATGACAATTAGACCCCACCAAATGAACTGACCTGTGCAGCCAACTCATCAATGATATTGAACCCACAAGTCCTATAAGTTATCTAAAATTTCAATCAAGTCCTAAATTGGTGCTCTCTTAATTAACATGAAATAAAACCATTGCATAATATCCTTGAGTGATTCTTTCTTTTCACTTTTATTGTCCTTATTATTGCACAATCTTCCAAAAATTATCTCTATTTCAAACATCACAGATCATCATGAACATACATTGGAAAATCTTCCAAAAAATTACAGAATCTCCATTTCAGAAATTTCATTACTTAATATCGAAGAACTGCAAAAAGGATTTCATATTTAAAAAAATAATAAGAACAATAAAAGTGAAAAGAAAGAATCACTCAAGGATATTGTGCAATGGTTTTCCTTCATGTTAATTAGGAGAGAAATAATTTAGGACTTGATTGAAATTTTGAATAACTTATAGGACGTGTAGGTTTAGTATCATTGATGAGTTGGTTACACACGTCAATTCATTAGATGAGGTCTAATTGCCACGTTAGTCCATTCCGTTTGACATAACGGAGATGGACTAACATGAAACACTTTAAATGCTTCTAGGACTCAGTTAAAAAAATAAATTTTTTTAGGACTTGATTACAATTTTTGACAATTTATAGGACTTATGGATTATTATCCTTTTAATGATTGTGATTGTACTTGTTGATGTTTATGTGACTTTTAATTAAATGTTTTGCTAGTTTTCTTTCTTATTTGTAGTTAATTTTGGTGTGAATACATGTTTGAAGTCTTGAATAGTGTGTATTGTGCATATATGTCGCTTAATTGTGCTTAATTATGCTTAATTGGACCTTGATTGTTGCTGTGATTTTGCTAAGATATTAATATGCATATGTTGTATTCTAATTTAGGGTTTTTACCGTTTATAAGTCATTTTGATTGTGTTTTTCATCATAGATCATTATTTGTGCATTTTGTGAACCTTTTATTGATTTGAGAGTATTAATGTACATAGTTTGCATTTATAGTGCTTATGATCACCATCTTAAACACACGTGACTTGTTTGTGTGTCTTTATTTCAATTTTAGAGTCTTATGAGTCTTTAGTTTTATATTTCATTCTTTGGTTGAGTCCATTTTGTATTAATATTAATTTTATGTCTCAAGTATGGCTTTTAAATGCTATTTGGTGCTTATTTAGTGTCTCTAACCTTATAAGAGTCCTTTTCTTATCATTTTTATGTCTAATTCACTTTTAATACTATTTTATTATCACTACTAACCTTTTCACTACTCTTATATACTATTCTCTACTTCTCCCTCTATTTCTTTTGCATTTTGGCATTTTTATGCATTCATGTGCCTTTATGCATATCACTTGCTTGATGCATATCACCACCATGTGTGTGCTCATTTTTAGATCATCTAGATGCATACTTGCATGCTACCCGGCTTGCATCACTTGCATACTTGCATGCTTCTCGAATTTTCATCACTTTGCATGCTTCTCGAATTTGCATCATGCATTATACTTTGCATGCACCCTGGATTTATTTAATGCTTGTGTGAGCATGCATTGCATTAGCATCATCCATTGCTTTATATATACCTCTTGTTAACAATCTCAAGCTACTAACTTTATTAACTTCTACTAACTTATTACTACCTTTTATTTCCATTTGTTATTTTAATTATCAATTTATGATTTATGTTGTTATTACCAATTGCCATGTCAATCTCTATATTTAACTCTCATTTCTCTTTATTTCTCTATCTTATTTATGTATTTTTTGTATTTTATTTGCAATCACTACCTCCTACTTCTTCTTTATTGATTTGCTTTAATTTGTACTCTTATTATAACATGTTCCTTTTGGTATTATTTACACTTTATCTTGTCAATTTCATTAAGTTTTCTATTTATTTTTATGTTTGAGTTGTATTTCATTTGCTGCTAGCAACCAAAAATCAACCAGAAAACAATAACAAATATACCAAAGCTGTTTTTCTTCTTTTAATGCGTAATTTATCTTTTATGGTTAATAAAATGATATCTTTTGCACTTATTTTTCAATTCCTTTTCAATAAATAAATCCTATTTCATTTTCTCACTTTTTACATGGAAATTTATATTTTCTTTAAGCATTCATTTATGATCATTTAGTTAATAAATATTGTGCTTTTATGTGATATTTGTATTGTTCTTTGTTGATCACAAAAATCATCCAAATGCAAGGATATAGATCACTTTTACTTTATTCTCTAGTTTTTTTTAAATAAAATGATTTAATTATGTGATTAATAATTCATAATATGGGAATGCCCATCCAAGGTACAAAATTCACATTTTGAGGCCTAACTTGATGGAATCTCATGTTGTGAATTAATGGTTCATATAATTAATCAAATGATAGTTTTAAATGCTTTCTAAAATCCTTTTTATTTAGAATTCATTTTCAAACATTTTTCATTTATTTAGGCTTTTAAGCTATTTTTCTATTAAAATTTACAATGATATCCATTTTTGTTTCTTTTTGAAGCCAAATTCACTTCTAAAGCATTTTATTAACTTTATTTTAGATTTTAAGTTATTTTTTACATTTTAGAAATAAAATGTTTTATTGCCCCAAAACTCAGAATATGGAGCATTCATGGAGAGGATATTCGTGAAACGTGTTAGTCATTCTCATCTCTCTTCTCTTTTAATTTATTGCTTTTATTTTTCATATTTCATTATTTAACATGCATATATCTGTTCATAACATGATTTTACCATGATTACATGCCATGCCATGAGTTAATTGTTTGGCTTTTTATTGCTTTATTTGCATTTTACTTATTTGAATGTTTATAATATGTTATTATTATGTCATGCTTGTATGATATTGCCATGATATATAGATTTACCATATTTACATGCTTTGTAAATTTTCACGTTTATGATTGTATGCAATGTTTTTATGTTTTTATGTTATGTTTATATCATGTGTGCCATGTTATGTATATTAGTTTTGGCATATACCATGATCATGCATCATTTTTATTGTTATGTCATTTTACCATATTCATGCACCATTTTATCATGCTCTTTTGTTCTTGTGTGTATATATTGTGTGCATTTGCATGTAGTAGTTGATGTATAATAGTACATAATTCTTAGAAGCACTGTACATAAAGTAAGGTCGGCAATGCTCAGCATCCAGACGGTATGGAGATGCCTCGAACAAAAGGGCCTAATCCTACTGACATCAAAATCCAAACCCAATGCTTTATCCAATGGGCGAATGTGGTTCTAAGCAAGGGATCCGAGTTTGCCTAGGTCCCTAAAATGGACAATTTCTCGGGTGATACCAAGTGGCGACTCCTCTTTTTCTTCTGTTTGAGTGGTGGATTATAAGTGCATTTATGCCATCCCTATGCTCTTTCAGTACTCCCCTCACTACCCTCTATTTTCCCATAACAAGAGAAAAGGGTCGGTGATCCAAAGAGTGCCGAGTCAGACCCACTGGCGTCAACAACTATAAACTCTTGGTTTTATCTAGTGCATTTTTGTCCTCATTTCATTTTTCTTTCTAAGGTCATTATAGTCTTTTTATTATTTTTATGATATGGAGGCTGACTCATCAAAATTAGGTCTCACATTTGCTTAATCATCACGCCATGTATGTGGAAATCGGCCTCAAGCATTTGCCTGAGCTATTTTATTATCCTTCAGACACTCAATTGAAAAAAAAAGTTCGGACACCACATTGTCAAAATTTAAAAAGTTTAGACACCATTGGTGCAATTTTTCCTAAATATTAGTTTTAATTTATAATTCATATAGATTATTGGGTAATTCTTTATAATTTTAGCGTGCTGTATTTAGGTAATAAATTAATGCACACTAATAACTATTTAATTGTAATAAATACATTATGAAATGAAACAATAATTTAACAATTTAGTATTTATATAATAAATATAACAATTTAGTTAATAGAATTAAGGAAAAAATTAAAAGTAAAAATTTAACTTATTTATCCCTATTAAACCCGATTCGTGGATAATTGATTAGAAATAAATAATCTATTCATTGGCTCTATGAAAAATATTTAGGATTAATTACCAACAACCGTTAGGATCAATTGACATAGGGTTATTCCCGCTTAAGCGAGATCTTGGGTTCGAGTCCTAGTGTATGTAGTTGTGATGAATTAGTTGTTATGAGACCTTTACTGCCCTTGTGGTCTTGTTTGGATCGAATGGAATTAATCAGAGTCTAGTGGACTCTAGATACCGGTGGTTCACACAAAAAAAAAATTTAGGATTAATTTATATTATCTATCCAATAATGAGTAAGTGCAATAAAGAGCTAAAAAATGATAAAGATAATAATAAAATAAGTGCAACACATCTTCAATCCTCCAAAATCAAAAGTTTAGTACTTACTACTTACAAATCATTGCTTAATTGTCGCTAAATCTTTTGTTAATGTAATACTAGTGAAGTTGAGGCTCAAAGTCAAATTTTTAAACGTAAGGAGATGGTATTTTCTTTGATGGCAAACCGAGCTATGGCAAGGGAAGACAAGGGCTCAGTTGATAAAGGATATGATGTTGTTAATAGTGTTTATAAGTTTTTATATGTTCATGGCATTATTTTTTTTAATACATTTGATAATTACAATAGTTATGATTAATTAGAAATGAATTGAATGAATTTTGTAATTGAATAAGACTTTTTGAATATAATATTTTTTCCATACTTAAGGTTTGAATTCAAAATTTTATTTAAAAATATTTAAATTTTTGTGACTTGTTAGTATAAATGTTAATGGGTGTTTATTAATTTTTTAACTGACAACTAAAGTTCATAATCATTTGAAAGGGAATATAATGACTAAGTGGATCTAAACTTAAGTTTTACAGCATGATGTAACGGGTCCTCACTCTAGCCCTGACATTCGATCCTTCTGGCACTTAAACATGGCCAAGACTTATGAACATGCTTCCCATCTTGTTTCGAGCCCCCTCTATCTTATGTCGAATGTTGGCAAACCCAACCAACCTTATATGTTCAAGATTACTATTGTCTCTTTGTTCCCTTATATTTTAAGGCTCATACTTGCCTCCTAATTTACATATATATGTAGGTTACATGGTTGCCTCAAATCTCATGTTCACCTCATAATTTCCATATAATCTTGGGTCTCATATTGGCCTCATGATTCCCGCATATGCTCAAGTTTCACACATGCTTCATAATTTCCCTACATGCTACCGCATAGTGCTAGCTATATTTTAACCTCAGGCTATGAGAATACACAAGCACCTTGGCCTTGAAGTGTCCATAAAGCTCTTTCTCTATAAAGACGCCTACTTCCTCTTTTCTTGAATTCGAAGAATGTTGCTTAGGTTCTCAATTAGGGAGCTCACTTAAAGTTATATCATCAAACATGCACATAAGCCTCGTGGATGGTAGAGAGCTTACACCAAAGGTACCATTTTAAAGAGCATAAGGAGCTCCATGAAGGTTACTAGGAGGAGACATCATTATGTTCCACCCATCATACTCTCATAAATGTAAATATATAATATTTTTTCACATTTACTAAAGTTTCCTTCATTTATACCCTTGTCCTACCATGATGTACTTTTATGTTCATTTATGCCCTTAAGGTTGATCATGACCTTGAGGGGTGTATTGTCCCTAGGGGCTCCTTCGTCGCCCTATTACATTCTGTCCCACTCAATCAGTTGACTTTCTCATCAATTAGCCACAAGTGTTCATAGTTCTCACCCTTGTGGCGTTCCTTAGATTCTTCTAGCTTGTCTCCATTGGCTTGTACTCCTTGTTTATACTCTTGAAATGGTGTCAACCCTTACTCTTATTCATTGTGAATTTTGGCTCTCCACTTCAATATTTATTTATTTTCTCTAAGATTTTTGCCTTTACTTCTTGTTTATAATGTCTTACATGCTTTTATTACTTTATTCTTGTCTCGAGTATAAATTGTACCTCATAAGACAAAATAAAGAAGCAACAATAGTACATATTGACTATATGCTTATGGCTCATAGACTCTTTTTAAGGAAAATTCAATGTTAGATAAGTCTGCATTCCATAAATATCTATACATCAAATAAATAACACTATAGATACTAATTTTGTAAGGGAATTATGAAGGAGTATCATTTGACTTACACATTATCTTTATGTTCATACAACGCTGTTACCGTTCACCGCTGTCGTGCACTCATATTTGTGAAAAGCATGTGACGTCCCATTTACGCCAAGAGTCTTCATTGTGCACGCATCATTTATGGATGTAACTTTCAAGAGAATTTATCTCTTGAAGTGTCTTAAAGTGTGTCAAGGTATACATGAGTCTGATGGGTTATTTAAGAGTAGCATCCCTGCTTATTTTAGCATTAAGAGTTTATGACTTTGTTTCCCAACTATTTGTGCCTTCACCTTAAGTAAAAATGTCAACTTCATTTCCAAGAAACCACAACCCTCCCTCTACAAGTAAGTTAATTCAATAAATCCCCTTCTTTGATTTTTAAAAATTATTGTATGTTATCTGACTCATTTGCTTTCATGTTTTCATAAGGGTCTCAAGCCTGAATAGGGTTGCACTTGGTTTGCCATTTTCTCATTCCATCCCCTTAGTGATTCATTTGTTTCAACTTTATCGACACTTACTGTCACCTATATTGAACTTAAATATATATTTTCTCGAAGGTTGTCTCAAGCTCTATTAGCAAACCTTTTTGGAATACACAAGGCTATCATAGCCTTAATAATATCGTATCTTTTCTCGCACTCTCCCTTATTTTTTTCCTTTTTTTTTTCTCTTTCTCTCTCTTTTCCACTTTTTTATTCTTTTCATTTTACTTTTTTTTCCCCTTGCTCTTACTTTTCACCTTTTATTTTCTCTCTTTTTGAGCTCTTCTTTCTTTCTTTTTTTTTTCTCACCACATTCTCACACAATCATAAAAGTGGCTATTGCAACCATATCACTTTCATTATCGAGTGGGGTACATGTCACAACATTGAATCATAATACTCATGAAGTTTCCATTGCATAGAGTTTTAGAGCCTAATCCATGCTTAACATCACTAACCCTTGCTCCATAAAATATGTCTCACTTGATTCTCATGCCACCTCACACATCACTATAGGCTCGTCCCATTATACAATTACTTTTATGATTGATCAATTGAATATATATCTCAACTTTTGCACTTTATTCTTTATACCTTGTCACATTTCTATTTATTGAGTATCACCTTATTTAAAACCTTGTAAGGCTAACAATATTTTTGATTTCACCTCATTCAATTTTTTACTGATGGGTTCTATTATGACTCTTGTCCACATAATGATTATTAGCCCGTTTAATTGCCTTGTCGTAAATCACAATCATCGCATCTCAAATTAGAGACTTCAAAACCCTTATATTTATACTATAAAGTATTTGATTGCAACATCGTTATTTTTGTCTAATGATTGGCACTCTCGGCCCCTCATTTATCACATTTCTCATCCCACCATGGTTGGCCTCTTTTTGTCGATAAACAATCTTGATTTATTTTATCAACTATATTCCCTCTTTTACTCGATGTTTCCTTAGAACTTTTCAAGTGCATAGGTTATCCCCCAAGGATATTCATCAAAATGATGTTATTATTAGTACTGTGACTGACGAAAGTCTTAATCGCATCCCACATTACATGTTCACATTTCATTTCTTTTGTATGAGCTCATTAATAAACTCAAGTGTCTCTCTATTTGCTAGCTCATACACAAGTAAATTATCCCTTAATAATTTCTTGTAAGGATCGTCAATGCGAAAGATTCACTTACTTTACTAATTTGGCACTTATAGTTATATTTCACCTAGATGTGTCGTGATATTCTTTTGATGAGTATCTTAAAATTTCCATCAGTTTTCTTTTATAAAAATAAGACATTGATGTGCCATTAGCAACTGCATTGCATATACATATTTAGCCTCAAAATAACTTTTGATTACATAGCCACATCCATAATCATTCATTTTTGTATTTATAGTTTTGCATATATAAATTAATATTTCCTACACTACACATTTTGTTTGCTCTAATACAATATGTCAAGGGTTCTCATTCTAGCCCTGACATTTAACCTATGTGGAGTTAAAACATCCCTATGTTTAGGCCAGCCAAGACATATTAATATGCTTCCCATCTTATTCCGAGCCCCATCCATCTTATGTCGAGTGTTGGTGAACCCAACCAACCTTGTATGTTCAAGGTTACTATTGTCTCTTTGTTTCCTCATATTTTAAGGCTCACAATTACCTCCTAATTTACACACACACACACACACACACACACACACACACAAACACACACATACACACACACACACACACACACACACACATATATATATATATATGTTTTATGGTTGCCTCGACTCTCATTTGCCTTATAATTCCCTCATACTCTCAGGTCTTATATTTGCCTCATGATTCTCATATATGCTCAAGTCCCATGCATGTCTCATAATTCCATTATATGGTAGCACTATATTTTAAACTTAGGCCTTGGAGAACATGCACTACAAGCACCTCATCCTTATAGTGTCCATAGAGCTCCTTTTCTATGGAGATATCGAATCCCTCTTTTCCTGAACTCGATGCCCGTCACCTATCTTGTCAACTAGGGATCTCACTTAAAGTTGTGTCATCAAATATGCACACAAATCTCGGGAAGGTGGAGAGTTAACACCAAAAGTACCCTCGTAAAGCGTATAGGGAGCACTTTAAAGGTTACTAGGAGGAGACATAATTATGTTCCACCCATCACACCCTCTTAAATATAAATATGTAATCTTTATTTATATTTACTAAAACGCCCTTCAATATATATTTTTTCCTTCGTTTATGCCCTTGTCATGTCATGATATACTTTTCTGTTCATTTATGTCGTTAAGGTTGCCTATGGCCTTTAAGAATTCATTGGCCCTTGGGGTTCTTTCATCATCTTGTTACACATGACTGCCTGTGCACTTAGGGGACTGAATGGTTGTGAGAGATAGCATATATAAAGGAGAGGGGTTTGAATCCCCCTTTCTCCCTCCCTTGTGGATTAAAAATAAAGTTTCACAACATGACTTGTGGTGTCATTATCAATGTGACCCTCACTTTGAACGAATAATAATAATAATAAGGGATAACAACATTGTTTGTCCTATAAACTATATCATTTTTTCAATTAACTCCTATAAATTTTTTTTTTATAATTAAGTTCTATAAGTTTTACAAAAGTTTTTTGTTAGTCCTATCTGTCAGTCAGAGTAGTTTTCCGTTAGTCAACCCTTAAAATCAAACTACTTTTTTTTACATTTTAGTTCTAAAACTATATAAAACAAATGTTATTTTGATATTTTAAATGAATAATATTTTAATTTTTATTTGTAACTTATTCTATTACTTAACTTTCATACTATATAACTCACTAAAATAATTTTTAAAAAAAATTACATTTTTCTTAAATTATTAGTTATATTGAGAAAGATAAATAAACTAATTATATATACTTAATTATTTTTAAATATATAATTTCAATTAATATATCATAAATGAATAAATTTTTTTATAAAGATAAAACTCTTTTAGTTTTGTCAATATAATAATTCGTGTTAGATTTTAAAGAAATTTTAAACTCAATCAAATTTGAGTTAGTCAAATTTTTAAAAAATATTTCTTTAAATTAGGCTATTTTATAATAAATATTTGAACAATAAACTAAGTTAACATATTCTTACTATAATTTTAATCGTTTAATAAAAATAATTAATTTAAGATAAAATATAAAAAAATTCTATATTTTACCTTAAATTAATTATATTTTATAGTAATAAATAAATTCTTAATCAAAATATGTTATTCATCAAATTTTTTGTAACATAGTCTAATTTAAGGAAATATTTTTAAACTTGTCTAATTAAAATACAATTGAGTTTAAAATTTATTTAAAATATAAAATAAATTATAATATTGACAAAACTAATTGAGCATATTCAAGTATGAACACATTTATTCATTTAAGATATATTAATTAAAAATTTATATTTTTAAAATAAGGAAAATACTTAATTAATTTTATTTATTAATGTTAATAAATTAATAATTTAAGAAAAACATTTTTAATTTTCTTGAAATTATTTTAGTGAGTTATATAGTTATTGTTTTTTAATTTTCTTGAAATTATTTTAGTGAGTTATATAGTTATTATAAAATTTAAATTATAACATAAGTCATAAATAAATAAATAAAAATATTATTTATCTAAAAACATAAAACATGATATATATTTTTTTATAGTTTTAGGACTAAAATGTAAAAAAAGTTTGATTTTGAATGTTGACTAACAGAAAATTGTTGTGACTAATAAATAGGACTAATGAATTTTTTTAACAAATTTATAGAACTTAATTGTAAAATGGAATTTTTTATAGGACTTAATAGAAAAAAATGATATAATTTATAGGACTAATAGTGTTGTTATTCCTAATAATAATAATAATAATAATAATAATAAGGAATATTGGAGCAAAAAATACAACGTTTTCGACCAATTGCAATTATATATGTAATTTTAAGAGTTGGCAAAACTAACCCAATTTGAAATTTTATTTGCATTTCCAGCACAATTGTTGTTTGGTCAAAATTGAAGCTAATATGGACTAAATCACCTCCTTCTAAGTGGGACCCACTGCCACCTTATCTCACCTTAACTAAGTCTTCAAACGTTCACCCCTCCTTTTAAAATCATATTTATATGAACAATATAGAAGAGGTCACAACCCAAAAAACAAAGTAAGATGCATGCTCTATACTCGTGGCAATTATGTTCACAAAATTTGCTGAAGTAATAAAATTGATGAAAAATAAAGATAAATGAAAACATACAATAAAAAATCCATCGGAAATATGTATTAAAACAAAGAAAGAAACAAAAATAAAAAAAGTAAAAGGAAAACTATGTAAGAACTATTGCCTTGATATGGTTCTTAAAGTAGCTTTTAACAGCCGGGTGCCTAAAGAAGTCATCATTAGAAGATAGGTATTGTCCTCGACTACGAGCCCAGTTAATGTACTGCTTCTTTCCTCCAAAGCTTTCGTAGTTGTTAGCCAAACTCAATATGAGCTTGATTCCATATCTTTTAGCTTCTGATATAACAAAATCCAGTCCCTTTTAACCCAAAAAAAAGAGTAAAAACCCAGATCATCAAGACTGTGAATATAGAAGATTAAAAGGAGAAAAGTAGTTTCCTAAAAAAATGTCAAACATTTGTTCATTATAGGAGCCAGGAGAGTACTACAATGGCCTGTAACTGCCATGATTGAAGGCCTAAGTTCTAGCTACAGTAAGGCCATGGCTTGTAGCTTCACGAAATGCAGTTGAAACTTTATGTCTTTGAGATGGATCAAAAGTTATATACATAAATCGGCAGGCATTGAACCCATTTAAATAGTAAGGGTTTCCATTAATGAAGAAATGCACTCCTTTGGTTCTAATGAAACCATCTCCTACTTCAACATGGATATGGAAACATCCTCGGTGGAATATAATGGCTAGCAAAAGAGTCAAAATGCAGTGCCTTATCTCCCTATCTTTTTTTGAAGTGAGGAAGGAAGTAATGTTAGAGTGATGAAGAAAAGAGAGCCAATGTTAATAGAGTAAGATGTGATGGTAATAGTGTCTATGATGATGATTATGACTGATGCGGGTGCTTTGTATGTCTTGCTCCAGCTTAGCTTTTGACTCTACAAATAATCAAAATGAAACTTATGTGAAGGGTTTTGGAAGACCAAAAACCCCTCTGATGCTAAAGTAAGCTTATGGATTTAAGAGAGTATAATGCCTGGGAGTAGTGCATGGGATTGCAGTAAAAATGAAAGAGTGAAGTAAAGGGAAATGGGTAAAGTGAAGTAAAGGGAAATGGGTAGTCTTTTGATAAGTATGGTTTGTGGTAGTTTTGGACTGTGAAGAAGAAGAAAATAAGCTTCTGGTTCAGAGGAAAAATATAAGAAGAAGAAGATAAGAAAGAGAAAAGTTGGTGAAAAGTTACCTCTTACAGCTGGGATTTTTCCCTTTTATACTTGGCAGGACGATGACATGTCAGGCTGTGGTTGGTCGAGGTTATAGGATGTAGGGGTGGTTGGTGCACGTGCAGGTGCACTTCCTGAGGGCATGCATCTTGAGGCGGCGGCTCTGTTAGTGAGTGGGGATTGATGGTAAATGCATGTCAAAATAGTACAAATCTCCCATATTGAGGTAGGGGAGATTTTCCTATGAGTGAATGAATGACATTTTCCTCTGAGGAGGGAGAAAAGACTGTTAGGACCATATTTATCTCTGGGGATTGATGTATGTATACCCTCCAAGTTGGCAAGTCAACATGGTTAAAGGAAGTGCCACGTAGGCCTAGAAGCAAAGTTCCTTTATACATGTCCATATGTGATTGGTAGGAATTTTTGTGTATCATTAGTGACTAAAAGGAGTGGTGTAACTAAAACACACTATTTTGAAGACGAACTTTGGGCAAGATGAGGTAGCAGTGGGTCCCATTTAAGAGGAAGTGATTTAGTCCACGTCAGCTTCAATTTTGACCAAACAACAATTGTGGTGTAATTGCAAATAAAATGTCAAATTGGGTTAGTTTTGCTAACTTTTAAAATTAGGTATATAATTACAACAGGTAAAAAATATTGTGATTTTTGGCACCAATAAACCTAATAATAATAATAATAATAATAATCAATGGAAATTATTTTATTTTTACTCTGTTTTTTTTAAATGGTTCATGGGACATGACCAATCTATAATGAATAGACACTTCAATTAATTTCTTTGTACATGTTTCTTTTTCATATCCATTCTACCCTATGAAGCACCGACACTTCAAATAGGGTGGAGTATCCATGTCGGATACTTTTCGGACATCAACATGCGCCCGACATGGTTCTATTATTTTATTATTTTTTTCTTTTTAGGACACGGGACCGACACGGCTGGGACACTTTTAGGACACGGCGGAACACTTTTTAGCTCTATTTTTTATATAATTTAATTTAATTAATAATTTTGATTAATAATTTAATTTAATTAATTTATTAATAATTTAGTTACTAATAATTTAATTTAATTGGTCACTTTTTATGTTTGTCTTATATATAATAATTATAGATAATTAATTAAATTATAATATTAAGTGTTTAAATTTTATGGAATTTTTATTTTATGATACTAGTTTTATGTTTTTAACAAATCATCTTTACATAATAGAAAATAATACACATTTTATGTGGAATATATATATATATATATATATATATACATATATATATATATATATAGAGCGTATCCTGCCCATATCGTATTTTTAAATTTTAAATTAAAAATCACTATATCGTCATGTCCGTGTCGTGTCATATGTGCTTCTTAGATTCTACCAAAACACTTCAATTTAAAAAATAACACTTTTTGTATCTCTATTTTTTGCATCCCGTGTATATTACCAGTTTTGAATAAACGAGAATCTCAAACACACTACTGCTCAATGATAAATAATTCATTTCGATAGACAGTGAAGCAAAGGGGAGTGGACTAGCAGTCTTGATCAGTATGTTCCACTTGCCTTGCTGGTTGGTTGAGATTGATGCGCCCCTGGAGACTGAGAAAACTGAAAACCGCAGGTAAGTTGGCGTTGCGCTGGTTCGGTTTAATTTTTAATTACTTCAATTCAAGTAAGTTTTAAATATTAAATGTCAAAAAAAATTTTAGTTTGTTTTTGTATATAAAAATTTTGGTTAACTGAAAATACTGAAAAAAAATCTACTTTTAATTCTTATTATTAAAATATTTTAAATAATATATAAACAATAATAATTTAATTATAAAATTTAAAATTTCAATTTGATTTGATTATGTTTGATTTTAATTTGAAAACTTGATTTGGTCTATCCATTTTTTAAAAAATTCAATTTTAATTTGAGTTTTTTTATTAATAAATTCGGTTAATTGTTTTTCAAATCAAACTAACATAATGCTTACCCCTAGTTTTTGTCTACCTTAACTCTATGCAAATGGACGTCTAAGGTTCCCACCTAGCTCGACTCTATATTAATATTTTCAGGTTTTACACACACCTTTTAAACAATAAAAAAAATGAAAATAAAAATAAAACTTTCAAACAATAAATAATATACGTCATTACAATGGATGAAACAAAAATTCTGCAAATCGCTATGTGTTAAAAACACAGGTTAGGATTCACATCATAAGGAAAAAAATTAAAGTTGATATGCACAGAAACCATACTAGGTTGGGTTTTTTTTTTAAAATTTTTTATTGATTAATGGATTATATTAACACAAATTAAATTTATTTGTATTATAAACTTGTGAATATGGATTCACTGTAGATAAATTTATATATCAAAATGAAAAAATATTTTGAACTGTCTATTTCACCATGTGAACAGGTGTGAATACTTTATATTTCACTATGTGAACAGGTGTGAATACTTTATAATTGAACCATCTAATTGAGTTAATGCTGCTTCATTAATTATATTCTTCCTTCAATATTTATCTGCTCAAGTCTCTTTTTGGTCATGATTTTCACCGCCAATTCAAGAGCACATGATGTAATCCCCTGTACATACTTCAACTTGCATAGCATAGAAGAAGAATTGTTGAATGTATAGTTTCACTTGTGAACTTTACACCATTAATTTGTGATATTTTTTAATTTTTATTTAATTTTTAAACTTTTGTTTTGAATCTTTTTTGCCTTTCATTTTGTAGTTTTCGATTCTATTTATTTCATATAACATCAAAATAAATAAAAATTTAATTTTAAATAATTTTAAACACATAAGATGCTAACCTTCATTTAAAAAAATATAAATAGAATTATAAACTAATATCAAGAAATTAAAAAAAATTTAATTATATTCTCTCTTTCATTCAGCATTATTTTAGTTTATATAAGTTGCTCTTATATTCATATCAATATTAATTTAAAAAAATATTTTTATTTTTTGTATTATAAAAGTTAGATAAGTTCAAAATAAAAATTTTAAAATTGAATAGAATATAATAAAAGTTAAGAAATGTTAACCCCTTGTTTGGTTCAATTCCACCGAGAGATTCATTTCATTTCCAAATGAATTTTAAATTTATGTAAACCAAACATATTTTATTAATAAAAATTGATTTAGTTTCAAACAATTCAACAAAATTAAAAAGTTGGAATTCAAAATAAATTTTAGAAAATTTTCATTTAAACCAAACACACTTTTTTATATTTGCAAATGAATTTCACAAAATTTTATAAAATTCATTAGAACCAATTCAAAGTTAATTGAGTAAAATTCAGAGGTGAAAATGTGCATTTGACCAAGAAAAACATTGTATGTTAGCGCTCAATTATATATATCATTGTTATTTTTATTTTTTTTTATAATATAACGTTAGTATAGTATAATCTTTAAGAATAATTTTGTTAATAACTTTGCATCCAATTAACTATTATGATCTATAATAAATTAAATTGATCTATAATTTTTCTTTATAGTTAGTATGATTGGTGATTAGTATGATAGTGAATTAATCAAAAAGAATTTTATTATTGAAATTTTATATTATATTAATATTAATTACTCTATAAAAAGTTATTGATATTAGTTACCAGGATAGGATATTAAAATGCCATGTGATAAAAATTGTATTTTTTAAAATAATACAAAATACTTATAAATCAGAAAGTAAAAAATTTACATAAGTACAAGGTACTATAACAAATTTTCTTCTAGGATCAAAATCCTTGAAAAAAAAAAATAGTTCACACTTGTGTTCAGTTGTACAATACTCTTTTGCTTCCTAGCTTAACCGGTCAGCTTTGGTTTCAACAGTCCAGCAATTCATTCACGGAAAGTTAACCCTTGTTTGAACATATCATTTTCTTCTGAAAAAGGATCCAATAACATACATATAGCTATCAAGATTGCATCATGCCATTGATAAGAACAAAAAAGTCATCATTATATTCTCTCTTTTTCGATAAATTAGGAGATCATATGACCTTAGCACCGATGAATTGCATAATAGGAACAATCCTTCTTTTTTATATTCTCTCTTTTATCCGACATTATTTTAATTTATATAAGTTGCTCTTATATTCATATTAACACTGATTTAAAAAAAATATTTTAATTTTATGTATTATAAAAATTAGATAAGTTCAAAATAAAAGTTTAAAAATTGAATATAATGTAATAAAATTTGAAGATGTTAGATTTTCTTGATAACAAGACATCATAAACATAAGTCCTAAAAATCTTTAAAACTAAATATTTTCATGATACAATAAAATAAATAGAATAGAAAACTTCCTTGGATTTGCGTTAGAATTCATACTTAAAGCCATAGACAAGAAATCAGGTTCTCTCTCTTGTCCCTTAATTTCTTAATCACACCTTTAGATGGAGTTAGGGTTGTGTTTCATTGGGGAGAGAGATGACCAATTTACATACATATTTATAGACATCCTCATTAGATCTGGTACGTCCATCACGTAATCCTAATATCAACGTACGAGATTAATTCACACAATTCTAATCTAATTAGGATTAGGATTTTACTTTAATTAATTTTAATTGGGCCACACATTATGGGCTTATTTTCTAATATTCTCACACTTAATCCGATTAAAATTAATATAACTCTTATTGTGGTCATAATAATTAATCTATTATGATTTCATCATAATAATATAATATGAAAATTATTCAGTGTGAGTTATAGCGGTTATTTCCTGTTTCATCGAACACTCCCTTCCATATACTACAAACTTACAATTTATCATATCATATTTATAATTGAAAACATAAAAAAAAAACATAATTTCATAATGGTCCACGATAATGTCAAATAATGACTATCTTGTTTAACTTTAAATCAACTGTACACAAACATAAGAAACAGGAAATCCATAATGCATATTAGAAACACATAATAGAGCTCAGAGTATCATTACATAATCAATCATCTTGATCATCATTACAACCAAGGCCTATCCTTAGAACATGTTCCTTAAATAATTTTGGTTGTAGGCCTTTCTTTAAGGGATCCGCAATCATAAGTTCAATACTAATGTACTACTAAATAGACACTCTTTGTTTCTGAATCTCCTCTTTAACAACAAAATACTTCAATTCTATATGTTTGACACCTTTCGAGTATTTGTCATTTTTAGAGAAGAACACTGCTGTAGAATTATCACAATAAATTTTCAATGGCTTGGTAATGGTATCCACAACCCCAAGTCCTAAAATAAAGCTCCGCATCCATAATGCTTGAGTTGTGGCTTCAAAACATGCCATAAACTCAGCCTCCATAGTGGATGAAGCAATGATAGTTTATTTTGCACTTTTCCATGATACTACTACCTCTGCTAATAGAAGCAGGTAACGAAATGTGGACTTTCTACTATCAAGGCATCCAGTAAAATCTGAATCTGAATATCCAATCACCTCCAGTTCATTGGATCTCTTATATGTGAGCATGAAATTCTTTGTTCCTTGACGGTACCTCAACACTTTCTTTGCACCTTTCTAATGATAAATTCCAGGGTTACTTTGATACCTGCCTAACATTCTAACCATAAAACTGATGTCCGGTTTGGTACATGTTTGCAAGTATATCAAACTTCCAACAACAAAAGCATATGGAATTGACTCCGTCTCCTTTTGTTCCACATCATTTTTTTAGACATTGCATAAGACTAAATTTGTCACCTTTCTGTATGGGAACAACCCCAGGTGAATATTTATTCATGTTAAACTTTTCAAGAACTTTTTCAATATAGGCCTTCTGAGACAATCCTAACAATCCACGTGATCTATCACGGAAAATTTCTATTCCAATCACATAGGATGTCTCTCCTATATCTTTCATTTTAAAGTTCTTGGCAATAAATTCTTTAGTCTCATGCATTATGCATAAATCATTAGCAACAAGCAAGATATTATCAACATACAGAACCAAAAATATAAACTTACTCGCACTGATCTTTTGGTATATACATCGATCAACGGTATTTTCTTTTAAACCAAAAGATGTAATAATGATATTAAACTTAATATACCATTATTGGGAAGCTTGTTTAAGTCCATATTGATTTTTTGAGTTTACACACCATTTGACTTTCACCTTCCATGGAAAAACCTTCAGGTTGATCCATGTAAACCTCCTCTAAATCTCCATTCAGAAAGGCTATTTTCACATCCATTTGATGTAGCTCTAAGTCATAATGAGCAACTAGTGCCATAATTATTCTTAATGAATCTTTTTTTTGAGACTGGAGAAAATGTCTCTTTATAATCAATGCCACCTTTTTTAGTATAACCCTTAGCAACAAGTCTAGCTTTATATCTTTCAATATTGCCTTTTGAGTCATGTTTTGTCTTAAAGACCCATTCACACCTGACTTTTTTACAATTTTCTGGCAATTCAACAAGATCCCAGACATTGTTTAGCTTCATGGATTTCAACTCATCTTTCATGGCATCAATCCATTTATCAAATTCAACATTATTTATGGTTTGTGAATATAAAACTGGGTCCTCATTAATTCTAATATAATCTGACTCTTGCAAATATACCACATAATCATTCGGAATAGTTGATCTCCTTTCTCTTTGAGATCTTCTTACTATTATTTATTGTGGTTCATTTGCATTAGTCATATGAGTTAGTTACTTGATAGGATGGTTCTTCATCCAAATGTTGTTCAGTGTTATCATTATGTCCTTCAACACTTGGAACAATATTCAACAAAGTAATGGATAAAGGAACATTCATGTGTAAAGAAACATTTAAACTAATTTTCTTTTTCTCCATATTTTGTTGTTCATCACTCCCACTAACATCACTATTCTCAATAAATTTTTCATTTCCAATTTCAACAATTCTCGGACTATGTTTTGGATAATAAAATATGTACCTTTTAGATTTCTCTAGGTAACTAATAAAGTAACCACTAATAGTTCAAGAATCTAACTTTCTTTCATGTGGATTATAAATTCTTGCTTCCACTGGGCAACCCCAAACATGTAGGTGCCGTAAACTAGGTTTCCTTCTTGTCCGCAATTCAAAAAGGGTCTTTTGAACTGCCTTATTAGGAATCCTATTTAACTAATATACTGCAGTTTTAAGTACATACATCCACAATGATTTGGATAAAGAGGAGTTACTCATCATACTCCTAACCATATTCATCGAACCTTTCTGCTACACCATTTTGTTGAGGTGTACCTGATATAGTATATTGTGCATATATGCTAAGACTTTCGAGGGGATTTGCAAATGGACCAGGAAATTGTCTAGACTCATCATATTTTCCATAATATTCACCACCTATATTAGATCTTATAATTTTCACCTTTTTATCTAATTGCCTCTCAACCTCCTTTTATGTAAGAGCATTGACTGATTGAGATTTTTCATAAAGTAAATAGATATAACCATAAAGTGAAAAATCATTAATAAAGGTGATAAAATATTTTTCTCCATTAGCAGTTGGAGTGTCAAAAGATCCACAAATATCGGTGTGTATAATTTCAAGAAGCTGAGGCTTCTTGTGGCTGCTTTCTTGGAATGTTTGGTTTACTTACCTTTAATGCATTCAACACAAATCCCGAGATCAATAGAATCTAGATTTGGAAGAATTTCATTATTTACTAATCTCCGTAACCTTTCTTTGGATATATGACCCAAACATTTATGCCACAAGTAAGCATAATTTTCATTCATCATACTACGTTTAAGTCCAATACTGCTATTCATGGTAAGCAAGGATTTGACAAAAATATTATCAAGTTTCAGTTTGTATAAACCATCAATAAGAAAACAAGAACCAATAAATCCAGAATCTTTAAACAAACTAAAACTGTTAGATCCAAATTTGCAATTAAAACCACAAACATCTAATTTAGAAACTGAAATAAGGTTTCTACAAATTGAAGGTACATAAATGGTCTCAGATAAGTCTAATTGATAGCCACTATCTAAGATCAAATGATAAGTTTTAATGCCTTCAATCAGTGCCTTCATGCGATTTCCTATAACTAGAAAATCACTTGCTGAGTTTGCAGTTCGGATTGTAATGAATCCCTGCATCATATTAGTCACATGAGTAGTAGCACCCAAATCAAGCCACCAAGTATTATTAGGAACTTGAACTAAGTTTGATTTGAAAATTGGAGAAGCATAATGAAAGATACCTTTCTTTTCGAACCAAGCCTTGTGTTTTAAAAAATCTTTCTGATAGTGTCCTTCTTTCTTACAAAAGTGAAATCTATCAATCTTTCGTTCCTTCTCTTCTGCTTGAGAAGCATTAGTAGGCCTTTTGATTTTCTTAAACTTGTTGGCTTTCACTTTCATTCTCTTTCCAGCTCCTTGACCCACAAGATTGACAATGTGATTTCCTTGATTCTTTAATCTTGTTCCCTCTTGAACGAGCCTACCAGTCAATTCATTAACATCCCACTTATGCTTTATAGTGTTATAGTTAATTTGAAAAGGCCCATATTCAGGAAGAAGTGAGTTCAACATAAATTGCACTAAAAATGAATCCTCCACTGCCAATCCCAAGGGCTTTAATCTTGCTGCAATATGAGTCATCTCGATTATATGATCTTGCATGCCCATTGACCCATCATACTTTATGGTTGTGAGCTTTGCCATTAATGTACCAACGAGAGACTTGTCAACATAACGAAAACGTTCTTCCACAAATGCTAGAAATTCTTTAGCACTTTCTGTTTGTGAAATTGTAGACTTAATGTTGTTGGCAATTGTCATTCGCAAGAACTTTAGGCATAATTTGTTACTGCGTTCCCATGCCTTAAAGTACAGCTTCTCAGCCTCGCTACTTGAATCAATAATAGTAGTGAGTTTATCTTCCAATAATACTAAGTTGAGATCCATTGATTCTAAATGAAAATCAACTTGCTTATGCCATTCAGAGAAGTTTGTACCATTAAATACAATAACAGACGATGCATGTGAATGAATTGCAGCAATTGCAAAATATAACATAAAGCTCACAATTAATATAGATTCAGAAAAACAATAAAATAATTCTCCTTTGGGTAGATACTACAACATAATTCAAATACCATATAAATAAACATAATGAGTAATCATCATATTTTAATTAAACATATCTAACATCTTTGGATAATCAAACATATTCAACCAAAATATAATAATACACCCCAATAATGTTTAACAATTATAGAATAGCAATTTACCTTTGGGTAAATTCTTAAATTCTATCAATTGTCAAACACCAATTTATCATCATTCATAATATTTCATCAATAACATAATTTATATATGTAATAACACATTCTAGTTTAAGTCACTTTGACAACTATAAACTATAACAATAAATACATGTATTTGTTCATAATAGAATCTTGATAACACATAAAGTCATAATAAAATTATACTCATTAAAATATAATAATTATAAAATAAATAAATAAATAGACAAATAATAACATCATAAAATAGTAACATCATAAATTGCCATCAGTCATCAAATATCTAGTTAGCTACAAATTGTTATGTCATTCCAATAACCGTACTAATTTAACAAAACAATCTCCATCACTTACTTCGACCAATAATCATTCCCTTTCATTAAATTGTTGATTTCTAACTAACACATGAAATTAGTACTAAAACAGACAAATAGTGGGCAAAAGAAGAATAAGACGAAATAGCTTTATTTCTTTTTATAAAACATAACGCATGAAAAACATAAATTTTTGGTACCAAAATATGGTAAGCAAAAGAGAAGTTTTGAATTTGTAGATGACGTGATGACCAATGAGTAAAACATTCAATTCAAATTTAATTTGTGTGGTCACCATATTTTTTTTAATTCACATAAGAACAAATCAAGAATTCATCAATTAAAGCTTAAATCAATTAATTTATATCTATTATATCAAAAAATATTTAATTTTTCAACATATACTCTGATACCACTTGTTAGATTTTCTTGATAACAAGACATTATAAATATAAATCCTAAGAATCTTTAAAACTAATATTTTCATGATACAATAAAATATATAGAATAGAAAACTTATTTGGATTTTCGTTAAAATTCATACTTGAAGTCATAGACGAGAAATCAATTTCTCTCTATTGTCCCTTAATTTCTTAATCACACCTTTATATGGAGTTAGGGTTGTGTTTCATTGGGGAGAGAAATGACCAATTTACATACATATTTATAGACATCCTCATTCAATCAGGTACGTCCATCACGTGACTATAATATTAACGTACGAGATTAATTCACACAATTCTAATTTAATTAAAATTAAAATTTTACTTTAATTAATTTTAATTGGACCATACTTTATGGGCTTATTTTCTAACAGAAGAGTGCTAAAAGTTAATTGAGAACAATTTAGTGGTGAAAATGTGCATTTGGCCAAGAAAAACTCATACGTTTTTTTGTTTACGTTGAGAATTCACCGTACACTAACTACTTTTTAAAATTAATCAACAACATGATTGTATATCTGATGTCATAATATAAATAACAAACATACACTTTTAGCCCAACAATAAATACTTCAAAATGAGTAGCTACTTACAAGAAGGTGATCATGGTCAAGAGAACGTTGCTTCTTATTCAATTACAATGTTTAATATTAAAATATCTTAGCCATATCTCCCCCTTCATTGAAAAGTTAAATGTTCATGAAATGAAGCTTCTATGTTCTTGATTTGTAAAAATCTAACCCGTGATTTTATTAGGAAGAACCGTACCATGCAAAGTACTTGCTAGCAATATTATAGCATATGATCAAAATTGTCATGCTACGTACGTATTGGGTATCGCTATAAATATATGATTACAGCACATTCTTTTAAAGAATCAAAATATTCATCTTGAAGCTCAACTAGTATGCATCAACAAGTAATCATGGCAGTTTGAATAGAAGCTTTAGCAATGGCTGGAATAGATTATATTGAATGGGGTATGGATGTCGAAGAATGGGAGCGATTCGATGTAGAGCCAACTCCACCTCATTTACTTGCGGGCGATGATGATGATGATTCTGAGATTGCTGCAAATTTGCATGAGGAATCGCAGCAAAAAAGAAATTTGAAGGAGATGAGACCAAAATGGTTGAATTTAATACTAGTAATGAAAGCTATTATGAGATTTTTGTGAGAGATACAAGTATAACAGAATAACCTATTTTTAACAAGACCATTATTGAAATTTATTTATTTTAAAATCTTTGGCTTTTTTATTAGTTTTGAGTGCTTGTAATTGTTTTCAATTTCAGATAATTAATTATTGATATTCCTTTGCAATAATTAGTAAGACATTCATGAACTACAAAATTGCCCAAGAATGTAATGCAGTTAATTAAGAAAGCAATTGCTTCTCATGACTAAAAAAAAAAAAAAATCCAAGACCTTAGCTTAGAAAGATCAACCTCGGTCCAAATTAAAATTCAAAAAATAACTTTGCACGTGCAAGGAATCTTATTTTGTATAGTAACTTTCAAAAGGGAGAGATAATTTCCTTGAATTAATTACAAAAAGATTATCAAATTTTATACTAAATTTTATTTTAATTTTATAATTTTAATTTATATTTTTTTAATTATAAAAAAATTACTC